>BQNB010012686.1:0-78697 GCA_026074375.1 Tanacetum coccineum
ACTTAATACTGGCAGTACTAACTTTGTACTGGCAGTACTAACTCCTTTAGTACTGTTGGCAGTATAAAGTCATATGAAGATTTATACCTAACAATTTAGGACATTTATTTTTAGAAAGACTTAAAGATTCAGACTATTAAGATAATGATGTGCAATATTGACCATCTATCTCATTTCAAAGAACAACAACTTAAAGTGACATGTGTCACTTCTTAATTAAAAAACCACCTTTATTTTTAAATTAAAATATTTTTTTATCTATTTACTCCGTATTTTTTTATGATCAAATTTCATCATATTATTTAAAATTCCGTGCTCTTTAATTCAACATTCATTTTTATATATTTTTATGAATTTTTAATTTTTTTAGTTTTAGTGGGTTTATTTTATTTTGATTCAAATTTTTTACAACTTTAACCTTAATTTGAATAAAACTAGATGGGTAAGAGTGTAACATTTGTTCGCCACACAAATAGTCACCGGACACCCGCCGCCGCATTGCGCAAGTACCATGATAGTTGAAGATAAAAGATATATAAATTTTGCTAGCCACACATTATTTAGAAGAGAAAAGATTTAAATTTGAAGGTTAGTTGCACTGTAAGTGTGATTAAATCCAGAGTAATGGGTTAACTTGAGTTATAATTCTCCAAAGCATATGGGTGTAGCAATTAAGTAAGACGAAAATTTAAATTATGTAGAAACTTGGTTGTTTCGTTAGGCAGACTTTTGAATCTTCACTTGAGTTTACCCTGAAAAAACTAGGTTGAACAGACTCGATGAGCCACCAGACCATCTAAATGACCATTGGGTCATCACACATGAGCATATAAGTAGTGTTATTGGTATGCAGTAAAGAAAGTTACTCCAGATAACATCTTAAAAAGAGTACTACCATATGGGACTTTTGTCCATCTCTACAAACTATAGACCACAAGGCTATTGTAGCGAGTTGTAAGCATGTAACCAAGTAAACTCTCTTTAGATCATACACTCAGCCAAAGACATAACCGGCTAACAAAAGGTGTTCCCTTCCACAAAATCCTAAAGACAAGTAGACAACCTCAGAACTAGTGGATCTTCCATATTCAAGGCCCGAGAATTACAATTACGGATGTAACAAGCTATAGCTTGGTGACATCAGTTCACCTTAAAAGCCATTTTCTAGTTCCCAGAATCATTGTCTTTGCCATCTTCTTCAGCCAACTGCTTTTCCTTCTCTTGTTGCTATACAAAATGAACGACATGGTTTATTAATAGTACAAGGGACATGAAATTTGCAGAGTTTTTTGTTAATGGCTTGCTAAAAAGTGTACTTTTGCCAAGTTGTTTACACTTGTAAATATGCAGGAAGTGTTAGCATTTACTCCTACTTAATTAGTCTATAACAAAAGGAAATACATTAATGTTGTAAGGATATATTAATTAGTCTGTACTTAAAGATGCATAATAGATTTGCGATAACAAATATTTTAAGAGGACTACACAGGTCGGGTAGACCATATAACTAGTAGCGGAAGACAATTCAGAAAAAGTAAAGATGTGGCAACCATGTTTCTGTGGTAATTGAAGCCTCAAAACTAAACATGAGAGGAATTGCATTTAGAGAAGTGCCAATACGTAAAAAACATTTTACTTGAACAATCTGCAATTGAAACATTACAACTTTATGGGTGCCACAACGTAGAACTATTCAGGGTTCAGGGTTCAAAAAGACTGGTGACATTTTGAAGCATATTATGTGTCCCCTTATGACTTAACTTTGTAAATGCAATTCATTATCTCGCATATATACATATAAATATTCGTTACTTTGGAACAGAGCAATAAATTATTTAACTCGTTTTAGCAGATTGCTATACATTTATATATAGCATTGTAAAGGTAGCTAATGGTCGGTCAAGTTGGGTAATAAGTCATAACATGTAACTATTTAGGTGTGGGTTAAAACTTAAAACGGAATGGCCTACCCACCGAGAGATTTTCATCCATTTTGTTTAAACTTTATAAATGGATGAAATGCTAAATATCATTTTATAAAAACTATATAATTAAAAAAAGTCAATCTACATTTCTTAATAAAGCCATGTTGATTTTTTTATGCATTTAGAAACCTTCACATGACTTTCACCCCATTTGACCTCTTTCCTTTTAAGTTAACAATTAGCTTAACTCTTTGATCAGTTATAGATAGATCATAACTAAATCAATCCAGCTCATATTATACATACTAGCACTAACCACTAAGGAAGAAGTTTTCTATTACCACGCCTATTTGGTGGTTCCTTTCTATCTTACAATGCAGCATTTACACTTGGTTCTGATTTTAGCCATGGTCTTATACATCTAATATATACCCCTTTACTGAAGAATGACAAAATTACCCCTCGTGCACCCCTATTTGTCATCAACATGAAAGAAATTTAAAATGAACACATCCACAAGTTTATAGAAACCGTTCAGCAAACTTCCGATACATGTTTTAGGTGGATGGTGGTGCTAATATTTATATGCAGGTGGGAATGATGCTCTTTAAGAAAGTTTAAAGGCAATATCATCATGTAGATGAAAATAGATAACAAGAAAATTCACATACCTATAAGTTGGTAGAAGGGCTTTTGTGTGCGCTTTTCAAGCTTATCAAGTTTCTTCTGTACGTCCTTATAAGATCCCAATTTTTTTTATGCAATGTTCAAAAAAGGATCCTGATGAACATTTGAGAAACTCGTTATAGAAGACCCAATTTACCTCCTTTTTTTCTTCAACAGTAAGTTCAGCGACAACATGGTCTTCAAACTTAGGTAACTCTGGTTGAGCAAGCTTATCCTCCTGAAGCTGCTTATCGTGAGGAAGGTAATTTCAGAACTTCACATTAACGTCACTGTAGAGGTTTAGTGATTAGTTAGCATATCATAGGCAAACTTTGTATAAAGGTATGTGTCGGTACTAACTAATCATTTAGTACTTGACAGTCACTCATAATTCAACACAAGCATATCAAAGTGAAACTATCTGTTATGAACAATAACTTTTTCCTATGAGCAAGTCAAACCAATGGATAGCAGGATGATACATCTAAAGTGATTGTCTATCTATAAGAGGCAAGAAGCTAGAAACATACAACTAATTTCCTGCCCATCTACACTCTTATCTACTAAGTAGTGACTGCATTATGTATGCTACGCCAGATAACAGGGCGTGAAAAGCTAGCAATAGCTATTTCAGGATCTTTAAATTTTGTCCAGGCTATTTGATGTTAACACATATATAAACCCACATAACAACTACATTATCAAAAAAATCATCACATAGTGTTGATGACATCAAATAACGTCTATTTTATAGCATCATTTATCCCACGATATTAACCCATTTTGTATAGTTATTGCAAAGAATTGTTACTTAATCGTTTATATTTGAGAATTGCAGTAATTATAGAGTAATTGGTGAAAGTTAGCAAAAGGTGCGCATTCTGAAGCTTAAATAAAGATATTTTAAAGATTACTATTCTGAAGACCAATACGCCGTATCCATCAAGGAAGATACGACGTATCCGAGCCTGCATTCACCAAAGACCACAGAAGATTAAAGATCAAATAACAGCCGTATCCAGAAGAACTACATAACGCCGTAAATTCAAGATAATAAGGAATCAATATAATTCTTCATGGAATGATATCAAAGCGTGGTCCCTACTCCTAAGAAATCCCCCAAATACGCCGTTCCAATACATGGAGACGCCGCATCCAACCGACTTCCTCAGACGACTTATAAAATAGAACACGATAAAAATGACGTTTTTAAGTGTGCTTAAAATAATATTTTCTACGGAGAACCGTAAACCACAAAAGTCGATTTCCAGAGGAGAAAAAGAGCAGAAGAGGTCGAGCAACGTATTTAATTCCATAGGAGACATCGTGTAATTCTATATACTTTTGAAATCGTTTAGTTTTTGGTATCATTCGTTAACTCGGTTAGTTTACCTTGGCTAAATTATTACTCTTGTATTTATTATGACGTTTGAAGGCTAATACCTTCGGGTATTAGCCATTATTATGAAGATCTGAATATTTGGTATTTGTTTATATCGATTTCTTGATTTATCGTTGAGTGCTTGTTTATGTTTATCAATTTATAATTTTTACGCGCTTTTGTATGCGAGATATCATTCATATAGTAATCTATACATCTAGAATGATAGTTACACAAGCATTGTCCTTCTAAGTCTGTGTCTAGGATACGCTTCGGGCTTAACAGTAATCATGGATAATTGGCCGATGGTTTCTTGGATCATGTTGACTAGCAGGTGACCTAGATAATTCAACAAATAACGTTCTGATTCCATTGAATAGTTGGACAAGTGGACTACTAGTGTATATATTGCCATTAAGCGGTAAGTGGGTAAAGTCTCTATGAGCTAGGGTTTAACAAGATCGCCATTGCTTTAATCCCTAAGATATATTATAATTAGCAAATAAGGATGCTTTATGCGAATGCTTTAATTGTGACAGAATTAATGTGTCTATGTCTTAGGATGATGTAACGCCTAAGTCTTAAGAATGATATGCCACCTCGAGAGAAGAAATCAATAACTAAAGAATAAAAAAACCAAGCATTCTACAATCGATTAATAATAATGGCTAATACAATTTTCTTATATAAGGTTCGACCGCTCTTTTATCTTTTGTCTATTAGCTTGCGTGGGTAACAGTGTCTTGAATTGATTGTAGTCACCAACCAAACCGTGCCAGTCTCTTAGGCTGAAAAGCCCCCTTTTCTCATTAGAATTAGGATTTAGACTAACACAGGTTTAACATAGGATTAGAATAGAATTAACATAGATTAGATAACCAAGATATTAATTAAATTGATAGATTTAAGCTCGCTCTCAATGATCGACACCCTACTTACCATGAAACTACTACCAATCGGGTACACTGCCTATTAAAGTGTTGTTTTGGGTTGAGTCGGCAAAATATAAATTTAAAACTTGAAACAATAAAATATACACCACACAATGACACATCAAGTGTGTAGTGAAATTCCTCATGAAAAGCTAGCAATAACTATATTCTGTCAGCTAAAATGTTATATGAAACGCCTATAAAAACTTTGTAGCTTATACCGGAGCAATGTAGATCGAGGAGACAATTATAATTTATATACAGACACATAATTTGAGTAGATTAATCTGTCCGTTTCCATAGTAGAAAAAGCACAAGCAAAAAAGAACTTAGACACGATACATCATCGATACAAGCACAACCACTATTCTCTGATTCAGTTTATATATACTTGTCTTATAAAAGATGACGTGGATGGTGTTAAATGAATTATATATATTAAACAAGTGTTTGAATGTTTTGTCACAAATCCTCAAACGTATCGTTTGGCTAAATGAGAGCGTCTAAAAGTGAAAAAAAATTCAGTTCTTGATTAGACTAGATTGAACCAAACCAACAATCAATGTGTATCCAAAAGTTCACACAAACTTCTAGTTCGTTTGCTATAACTGCCAATAAAGGGACTAGATATATAGCTTCGGGAATTTATCTAGCTTTATCAACCTAAATAAAGTCAAATAAAATGTTCACAACTTCACATGGATAAGGTTGCATTTGTTTGATGCCTCTTGGCATAGGATTTGGGCATGAAGCCTAATCTTGCTTGTTTGGTAAAAATTTACAGGTCTCATTATTAGGGATAAGTCCTTAAAATTTGTTTTGTATTACTAAATTTATATAAAAGTCAGCCCGTGTTAATATATACTCATTTATGCCCCTCCTCCCCTCCTCCCATCTTCGACCAAGGTTTTGAACCCGACTGATTTCCGCAGCATAACCTACTGGAATCCACATTCTTCCTAATTTTTTAATACATCTCATCTTACTTGGATTTCCACTTCTCACACTTTCCCTCTCATTCTCACAGCTTACTTTGTGAGAATGTAGAGTCCAGATGGCGTCTCCTCTTTTTGCATGAGAGCCATCTGGATTCCATCTTCTCTATTGAGTATATGTTGTTAAGTCAATTGTTATAAATTTTTTAGATCCGACTTTTAATCCAGGTAGCTGATGTGTCGTTGTATGGTGTATATTTTATTGATTCAAGTTATGAATTTATATTTTGTCGACTAAACCAAAAACAACACTTTAACAGGAAGTGTACTCGATCGGTGGTAGTTTCGTGGTAAGTAGGGTGTTTCAAGCACTTGAAAGAGACGAGGTTAAATTCTAATCAATTTAATAATATCTTGGTTATCTAATCTATGTTAATTCTATTCTATTCTAAACCTATGTTAAACCTATGTCAGTCTAAATCCTAATTCTAACGGAAAAATGGGGGTTTTTAGCCTAAGAGACTGACACGGTTTGGTTGGTGACTACAATCAAATTCAGGGCACTTTTACCCACGCAAGCTAATTAACAAAAATATAAAGAGCGGTCCGAAGCATATATATCAGAAAACTTAATAACCATTATGAATCCATTAGAAAGTTGGTTTGTTTAGATAAGTGCAATGATTTTTCTCCTCGAGGTGGCATATCATCTTAAGACTTAAGCTTACATCATCCTAAGACCTAGAGACATTAATTTATGCATAATTAAGCATCCGCATAGACATCCTTATTTGCTGATTATAATCTATCTTGAGGGAATTAAAAGCAATGGTGATCTTGTTAAACCCTAGCTCATAGAGACTTTACCCACTTACCGCTTAATGGCAATTTATACACTAGTAGTCCACTTGTCTAAATATCCAATAGAATCAGAATGTTACTTGTTGAATTATCTAGGTCACCTGCTAGTCAACGCGATCAATAAACCATTGGCAATATCCAATTAACTAGTTAAGCCCGAAGCGTATCCTAGACACAGACTTAGAAGGACAATATTTATGTAACTATTATTCTAGATGTATAAATTACTATATGGAGAGCTATCCCGGACTCTAGATCCACTTGGTCCGCTTCACTAGATCCAGTTGAATGATAGGTCGCATACAAAAGCACATAAACAAGCATTCAACGATAAATCAAGAAATCAAGATAAACAATACCAAACATTCAGATCTTCATAATAATGGCTAATACCCGAAGGTATTAGCCTTTAAACGTCATAATAAATACAAGAGCAATTATTTAGCCAAGGTAAACTAACCGAGTTAACGAATGATACCAAAAACTGAACGATTACTAAAGTATATGGAATTACACGATGTCTTCTATGGAATTGATAACGTTGCTCGACCTCTTCTGCTCCTTTTTCCCTCCATCTAAAAAATCACTTTTAGGGTTTTAGGTATCGAGAATATGATTGAGCACCTGAAAACTTATTTTTGAGTTTCTATTATGATGGATCTGGGAAGTTGGTTGATATGGCGTAATCCAAGGTGTTGGATACGGCGTTTAAAAAAAATTAGGATATTTCTTGGGTAGAGAGCACACGCATGATATCTTACCACAGAATATCAAATACTATATCATGAATACGGGCGTATTGAGTCTCACTACATACGGCGTATTGGCTTATTCATCTGTGGGCTTTTTGGTCTGCAAAGACACGGATACGCATTGTTCTTCTTTGATGATACGGCGATTGGATCTTCCAACAGAATAAGTAATCTCTTAAAATATCTTCATTTAGGATAAGGCCTCCAGAATGCGCGCACTATTGCTATCTTTCAACCAATACTCCATAAATACAGCATATTCTCAATATATAACGATTAAGTAACAATTTCTTTACACTAACTATACATAATTGGTTAAAAAAACATGGGTATAAATGATGCTAATAAAAATTAGACGTTATTGATGTCATCAAATATCCCCCCACTTGAATCCTACATGTCTTTAATACTAATTAAAGCCTTTAGAAGTTTGTAAAAATGTATCCCTAAGGATATTTTCTGGTTATAAAGCGACTGATTTGATCTATTACAAGTAACACAACCAAACACCCATGCCGGCCACAAAATAAGAAGATGAAAACCCTCAAATCACACAACTAATCGTATGTGGTCACATGTAACTACGTTAGTCTCAATTCTGGTCTGTGACGCATATTCTATCATAAGCTATGGCAATGGCGATTCACATCTCCACAACTAAAGCAAGGAGTAAAAGGAGTAACAAGTTTATAAAGATAAATATGGGTTTTTGTATGGAAAGGCTTACGGTTGATCATTCTACAATCTTTCACCAGAAGTACCACTCCAACAAGGCAGCTGAAGCACACATACATGGCCGTAACGACGGAATAGACATGTGTGTTCGATCACATCCTCATTCGAATTTAACCAACGGTTAGGATGAAGAATGATATAGGGTAGGAACCTTCTAACTTTTACCAAAAGTCATAAACCAACGAGGCAGCTAAGACATGCATACATGGCCGTAACGACGGAATAGACATGCACGCTCGAACAAGTCCTCATTCGCGTAAAACCAGCGGCTAATCATTAGGTGAGAGGGAAGTAAATTATTGTTAAATAAAAATCAAGAAACAAATAGATTAAGACTTAAGATACAAGTTGCTAGACACTTTTTTCCTGACCATTGCCATGATAAAGACATAACTATTTACAACATCTTGATCATCGATCAAAAACAACAACCTAAGTTGGCAAACCCGTAACGGTTAACTTCCCAATCATCCCAAAACTTTACATACTCTACAAGGTAAGTGGCGATATTTTCCAATTTGTATAATACTCTACATCGTTGATTTTTAGACGTATTAACGAATAATCGATCCTTCATGTAATTCCTTCGGTAGTTGCGAAACGATTATCTTCAAACTTTCTCTTTTTTTCAAACTATTCTTCAAATCTCGATGTAGTTTCACCATTTTCACGATCATAATAATTCCGGATAATTTCTTCGATAGTTCTTCGTTCTTTGGATTCATCAATAATTGTGACGGTAGTAAAATCACATGAGTTTTTGTAGGAACCCTTACTTAATAGATCTTGAACCTTTAGCTTGTAAAGGGTTTGTTACTTTAGATAAATCCAAAGCAACAATAATGAAACACTGATTAAAACACTAATTGATTTAATGCCGGAACCTAATCAACAATGCTAAGAAGAACATAAAAGATCTTTTATCAAACCTTTGTATTATAACTTGAATCTTACTAGATTACAAACTATTATTGCTAATTGATCTCTATAGATCTGTGTTGTTCTATGTTGATCTATATCAATTAACTATGCCTAGGGTTCCTTTTATACACTAAGGAAACCCTAGTGGGCTTTACAAAACGCGTATAAGATCATGCATATCCTTTCCTAAGATATCTCATGCATATCTCTTAAACGGTACTAACTATTTCATACTAACAGTACTAACCATCTAATCAATACTAACAATTTGTACTAGCTCCAGTAAAAATTCCAACTAACAGATACTAATATAATAATAACTAACTGTACTAAGTCAGAATGCATAATTCTAACAATCCTGCAACCCAAACATGATTGTTGAACTTGTTTAACTTCATGTTTCTTTAGTGTAAACATCTTGTAGACCAGGAGGATGTATCCAAACACTTCTATTCTTCAAATCTCCATTTTGATGAACTTGATCAGTATCAACTCTGCAACCTTGATTTTCTTTAAGCTTCCCTTCTTTATCAGCAACACAGCAAATCCAACTAAGTTGGCTTTGTAGTTTTTGGCAAACTACCAGCCATTAACGAATTTGATATTCCTTTACCAGTAGCCGTTTGCTCTGGGATAACCAATTCTTCATTGTAAACAACAAGGTGAATAGATAACCTTATAGTTTTGAGTAAACTATCAACTATCAACGGATTTGATTTGTCTTTACCAAAAGCCATTTCGCTTTTGGACTATCAAATGCTGATCCTTGCCATAAAAACAGGGTGGGCATTGATAAACATATTGTTATATTAGCAAAACATCATCAATCAACAGATCTTATGATTAGTCCTATAAACCAGGAACTGTTTGATCCTGAACTAGCCAACTATTTACTGTGAAGCAAGGTGAGTTGAGAACCATACAGTTTTTGGTAAATTTCCAACCATAAACGGATTTGAGAAGTCTTTACCAGAAGCCGTTTGCTTCTGGACTAGCCAGTTTTTGATGTCTGTTAGACATGGTGAACTGATGAACATTTGTTGTATGGTGATTAGACCAACACTCAAAGATCCTTCCCATCTCCATTATTACCTTCAGATTTCTCCAACTCAACAATCTGCTTCTCAATGAATCTTAGCAAATCAAGTGCAGCATCATCATCAGATATAACAGTTAATCTTTGATCCAACATCCTCTCAAGTGTGTCTTTAGTAAGAGGATACCTTCTCTCTGCTAGCATATTGATCTCAGTACCATCCTCTAGTCTTAGAACATGAACTCCACAATTTTCATGAAATTCCCAGCTTAGAAGATTCCACTCTTCTTGATTCTTCCAGAGTTCATCATTTGTATTTGACTCAAACATAGTCTTTAAATCACCCAAAAGAAGTAGATCAATACCTTCTGGAGTTGTTGTTGTAAATCTTCTCATGACTAGACTATGTATCTTAACAAGATCCATCCTATCAAATAGTTTAACCATCTCAAAAAATATCTTGATCCACCTAGAACTTCCATCAGCTCTAATAACTCTGTAGTAAATCAATTCTCTTCCATAATGACCATAATCATAAAACTTTGATTCCCATTCAACAATTGGAAACCTTGTTTGTAGGACTTCATAATTTATAGCCGTATCTTCATCAGGTTCCACATTCAGAAAAGACTTCAGTTTCTCTTTTTCTTCTACATCAAAATTTGTCTTTCTCCTTTTAAATATTCTTTTTACCTTTGAACCTGATTTTCTTTTCTTTGAAGTATCTGTTTCTGCTGTCTTCTTATTCATCTTTCTTATCTGTCTTTCATCTTCAGCAGAATCAATAGGAATAAAATTTTGATCAAATTTCTTCTGTCTTTCATACAAAGTTTGAATTTCTTCAAATTTCTTTTTGTTCAACTGAGCATGTTTGTATCCACCTACATGCTTTAAATATGTCATCATTTGGTTTCTCACCTGATTTCTTAAAGGAAATTTGTTTCTAATAGCCTCAGATCTTTGTTAAGTAAGAAATCTCCTTTGTACAACAATTGTATCATGAAGCAACTTGGCTCTCTGTTCAATGGTGAACTTTTCTCTCTCTTCTTCTTGAACTTTTTCAGCAAGAATCTCATCTGCATTGAGTCTTGCCTGAATATAGTCATACTCATTGGTGAATGCAGCTTTAGTAGCTTCTTCCTCAGCCAACTTCTTCTTATCCTCTTCTGCTTCCTATTCCTCTTGAACCTTTTTGGCCACCTCTTTATCATTAGTAAGTTGAGCAAACTTTCTTTCAACTTCATTTACACCTTTTGATTCAGTATTTGATTCAGCTTTTTCCTTAAGAACTTTCTTGCCTTTGTCTTTAGGATCAATCTTTGGAAATGGCTTCAAAGTTAAGATTGACCTCTCAGTTATAGTTCTTGGTCTATCAGTATCTTTAACCTCTTTAATCTTAACTCCTTTTTGCTTAGTCTTATTTTGGCTCATGGTAACCAGAAATTGAGCAATAGTTTCATCATCTCTGAAAATAGTTGTAGGAGCAGCACTTTCATTTGAATTTCCATCTTTTGGCTTAGCAGTACCTTCATTTGGCTTAGCAGTACTTTCATCAAGCTTGTCGGTACTGACTTTTGGCTTGTCGGTACTAACGTTTGGCTTGTCGGTACCAACTTTTGGCTGATCAGTACTAACTTGATCTTCAGTACTTACTTTCTTTTCTTCATTGTCCTTCACTGTCCCCTCATCATGAGAATCCTTAGTCTCCATGTAATCTATTGCATCATTAAGATTATCAAAAGCTGGATCTTTATGCACAGTTGGTTCAAATTTGAAAGTATTCCTCCCTTGTTTGGATACAGACTCCAACTTTTTCTTCCTTGCCAGTCTTTTCTTTATTGAAAGACTTTTTATCCAAGCTTTGTGATGGTTGATAACATGTCTGGCCTTCTTCTTTAGCTGCTTGATCTGAGCCTTCAAATCTTTAATTTTTGCAGCTTGAGTTATGACCTGTTTACACAAGGAAACACAAAGATCATACACACTTTGGAGTGTTAGGCCATCCTCATTCCCTGATTGGGATCTATCACTGGATGACTAACCTCCATGATTCCCACCAGAACCCTCTGGAGTGGAATCAGGAATAGGAACAGAAGAAGAAGGTCTGGGAGATGGGTCAGACTGTGGCTCAGGTTGGTCTTCACTTAGGTGAGTAGGATAGGGTATTAGTTGGGATGCAGATGGTCTTTTTGAAACTTTACCCTCATCCACTGTTGGTTTAACCAACATAGAGTCAAATAAAGGTGTGACATTCCCGGAAATTTTTTTACCCTTTTTAACGATAAATGTCAAAACCTTTTTAGTTAAAGTTGGGACAGGAAAGTGATCCAAAGGGACAGTCACATCCTTTAACTGGTTTCTTAAAAAGATTTGTAAAAATCTTGGATACATGACAACTTTTTTGTTGCATCCAAGTGTCTCATCATACCATCAAAAATTAATTTTGAAAAATTGTATTTTTGATTAGTTGTCAAACAAATCACTCTTGTGGCAATATTAGTAGGAATTTGATCCCAAGAAGTGCTTTTAGAACTGATGCAGTCATTCATGGTATGAAAAATAAATTTTTGTAACACCCTCAAATCTGAGTATGCAGCGGAATGTTGAATATCCGAAGGCGTTACATTATTGGGTCAATAGCACAAGATCAGAGAACGACTACTAAACGTGTCGTTTGAAAAAAGATACATTGGATTAACAAAGTACTTGTTTGTTACATAAGCTCATGGCTTCAAATGGTTCAATCAAAATAGATAAAGATTTCGGTTTATAACAATTGCTCCCAAAGTGTAATAAGACCCCAAATCTTAAGTGTTGACTCTTCAATTATTGACTCCCAATGTATCATCGCACCTCGTGCCTTATTGACCTGAAAAACATGCTTAAAACGTCATACCTTTTGACCACATAATGTCACTCTTGTTCTTCTTGATAAACATGTTTTGTCAGTACATCTCATGAAACCATTTTCTACAGAAAAGAAGAAGTGTCTCATACCAAGCTCTAGGACATGAGTAGACCATAAAGAGCTTTGACTACCTTGTACACCTTGTGTGGATGAGCAAGGTCAACAAAGCCTGGAGGTTGATGAACATATACCTCCTCTTCAATAGTGCCATAAAGAAATGCACTCTTAACATCCATTTGGTAGACAAGAAATTTCATGAATGATGCAAAAGCTAAAAATAACCAGTATTTGCCCAATCATGGCAACAGTGCAAACCTCATCATAATCTCAATCCTTCCTCCGTCTACATCCTTTGTGATACAAGCCTTGCTTGTTTTTTCACAACAATAACCTCTCCTCTACCTCTTTATTCCTGAAGACCCACTTTTGCCAATAGCCTTTTTCCATAAGCAAATCAACAAGTATCCACAAACCTTCCAAAAGTTGAACTGCAGCAATTCCTCTTGCATTGTTTCAACCCAGCTTTCATCCTCTAAGGCTTGTGATATCTTCTTTGGTTCTTCTTAGGAGAGAAAACATGCTAACAAACAATTCTGATGGTCTTTATGATTTATTCTGTTCTGATTGTAGATGTAGCTTACCAAAGCTTGTTGTGATGAAGAAGCCTTTTGAATCTTTCTTCTTGTTTGAACTGCTAATTTAGGATCTCTTAGAATTTGAGCTTTTGGATGATCCTTATGTATTCTGAGTGTTGGAATAGGACTGACATCAATGGTGTTATCCATATTTTTGAAATCAGCCTATGCACCCTTATCTTCATCATCATAAGCTCCACTGAATATGCCTTCATTTGGAAATACATCAGAGTCATCTTCTAAATCAGGCATATTTGGATCAGTGGATAAATCAGCATTGGGGAGAGTAGATGCATCAATAGGTATTTGTCCTCCAAGATAGACAAATGATGATTCACCATCATTTGCACCTGTGGGAGTACTGGCAGCACTAACATATGGTGTGTTAGCAGTACTAACATATGGCCTATCAGTATTAAGTTTGTTAATACTGGTAGCCTGAGCTGCCCTTTTTGTAGATGCAATTTTCTGCTTTTCTTCTTTAAAAGCCTGTCTTGTAGCATCATCCAGAGATTTAGCAACCATTTCTTAGGTGACCAACTTCTCAAGATCATCTTTCAAGGCTTGTTCAGCTTCTGTCAAGTTATGTTGTTCTTCTTTGTCAGCAACATCTTCTGAATCATGTACTTCCTTGTCTTTGGGAGCATTTTTAGAAGGTTTTTCTTGTGTAGTCTGAACAACATCTTCTACTGAAATTCTTGGCCCATGAGGATGTAGTGGAAACAGTATGTACTCCTGAGGAGTTTCTTTATTATTTCCTGATAAACTGCAACATAAGATTCTTGTGTACCTGCATCCACAGCAACCTGATTTTCTACACTAACAGGAATATAGTTCATTATATTGGTTAGAAAATCAAGATCAAACATCCAATCAGGACCACTTCCTGCCACATTAGGTTGATCTTCAAGGAAATTAATGTGCAAGCTCTCTTCTACTCTTTTGGTTCTTTTGTTGTATACTCTAAAAGCCTTACTAGAAGTAGAGTATCCAAGCAAATATCCTTCATCTGATTTCCCATCAAATTTGCCCAAGGGATCTAAGGTGTTCAAAATGGTCAAAGGGCACCCAAAAGGTCTCATAAAACTAATACTAGGTGGTTTACCTATTAATAGTTCATAAGGTGTCTTATTTTGAGGTTTTGTCACTAATACCCTATTTAGTACATAGCAAGCAGTGTTTACTGCCTCTGCCCAAAATGGGATAGGTAAAAGTGAGTCTGCTAGCATAGTTCTAGCTGCCTCAATAAGGGTCCTATTTTTCCTTTCTGCAACACCATTTTGCTGTGGAGTTCTAGCCACACTAAACTCCCGTTTTATCCCTTTCTTAGCACAGAATTCATTCATAGCATGGTTCTTAAATTCTGTCCCATGATCACATCTAATGATTTTAACTTTGTGGTTCAATTGGTTTTCTAAGCCTATGATAAATTTATAAAGGATCTCATTTGTTTCATCCTTAGTAGCTAAGAAAAATACCCAACTAAATCTGCTGAAATCATCAGTCACAACCAAACAGTACTTTTTCTTATTAATACTTTCTACTAAGACAGGTCCAAATAAGTCCATATGAAGTAATTCTAAGGGCTTTCTGATGGTTCTTTCTATCTTGGCCTTACAGGAGGCCTTATGTTGCTTACCCTTCTTGCAGGCAACACAAGTGTGGTCATTTACAAAAACTTTGGAAGGTAGGCCTCTAACTAGGTGTCCCTTAACAAGTTTGTTTATATTTTTGAAATTCACATGACCTAATCTCCTGTGCCACAATTTAGACTCATCTGTTGTTGCATTTGCATATAAACAAGTTATACCTCCAGAAGGAACAATGTTCTTTAAATCCAAACTGTACACACCATTCTGTCTAGGAGCTCTAAGTACAACTTGATTTTCATCAAGAAGCTTAAAGCTAGGAGACAGAATAAGGCATTCAGTGTCAGTAAAGAGGACACTGTTTTTCTTGTCACACATTTGTGAGACAGAGAAAAGGTTAAACTTAAGTTCATCTACAAAATAGACATCATCAAAGTCTAAATTAGCAGTTCTGATTTTACCTTTACCCGTTATTTTACCTCCTTTGGGATCACTTCCAAAAGCCACAAAGCCTCCATTGTAATCTTCATAATCTGAAAGATAAGCTTTGTTGCCAGTCATATGGCTAGAGCAACCACTATCCACCACTGCATGATCCTGTAAACAGATCTCTGGATTGCCCTGCACAAAAAGTAAGAGAAATCAGTATCTCTTAGGGACCCAAGTCACCACAGACTTGGATATCCCTTTTGGGTCAACATACTCAAACTTCTTGAGTATGAAAGATCCTTTTTCTTTGGACTCATGATCCATGTAATTTCCCTTAGGCCTCCAAACCCACCTTGACTTCTTAAGATCATTATTCATCTTACCCTTACCAGTATTAACTACTGCTCTTGTCCCAGCAGTAGTCATATTTTTAACCCTGTTTTAACATCTTGTTTTAAGTTTTTGGGTCTAAAAGTTGGTTTTGTGAGTAAGTACCTCATTGATTTGTGAAGATGAGGACTCAGCGCGCGAGATAGTCGCATAAGAGAGTAGAGAGTCTTGGCGCTAAATTGGTAATAACAACACTACTAGTTTATGATGTTTTGGGGGCAAATGGTCTAGCAGTACTAACAGACCTAGCAGTACTAATAGGCATAGCAGTACTAACAAGCCTAGCAGTATTAATAGTTTGTAATACTCTTTTCTCATTTGGCCTAACAGGATTAACCAAACCTGTTCTGGTTACTACTCTTGAAGGGACAAAAGTCCATCTTGCTTGAGGGTAGTTCAATTTATTTGAAATTTTTTAATGATTAACCCTTTTAGCATTATCCCATACTGGTTTGACCACCCTTTGACCAGTATTGACCACAGTTTTCAGCTTATGTTCTGAGCTCTTTTTGTCATTAAAAATAACATTCTTTAAATCAAATGGGTTTTCCCCCCCCCCCCCCCCCCCCCCCCCAAGTGCTCTTACAGACAACAGAAGCTTTTATTTTCTTAAATCTTATTTCTTGCTTTCTTAGAAGTTTGACCAATTTTATCAACTTGAGTTTTAGCTGTTTGAGTTTTCATTAGTCTTAACAGGACTAACTTCAGACACATCATTCTCATCATCTGAGTTCCAATCCTCAATGATGACTTTATCTTTGTTAATGTTTGGTGTAGACACAACTGATTCATTGACAGAATTAGGTTTTTCAACATTTACTTCATTTGTATTACCTACAGTCTCACTAGTTTTAGATTTACTAGTGTCAGCATTAAGCTTAGTTGTTTTTACTCAATGATTTTATTTCTAATGGCATATTAATATACCTTGCAAATGATTTATATCATCTCTTAGGGTTAAGATGTTCCTTGTTATAGGGAGGGGACTCAATGAGACTGTCTGCTTTGGAGAACTTATCAATTTGCTGGTGTGAGTTTCATCACTAGATCTGACCTCAAAAACACTCATACTGATCTCACTGACTCTGTTTCAGGACTTGTAAATCTTTTAATTCAATTATGTGCCATATCCAAAACTATTTTTATCATGGGCACTTATTTGACTGTTGAGTAAAATATTAAGACTTTTGGATGATTCTTCCCATTTTCTATCTTAATATTCAACTCTTATTTTCTTAAAACTTTTCTCTAATTCCATGTTTGGGTTATTGTTGTCTAATTCTCTACATTTAAGCTATGTTTTGAAATCTTATTTTTCACCGTCAGCCAGTTCATTCTTTTCATGTCCATTGTATCATAGATTCTAGTGACTCTAATGGCTTTTTTATAACTTGAATTTTAGTAGGGCTCCTTTTATGTTTTCTTTTTTGATATCATAGTTCATTTGTAGTGTTTTAAATGATTAAGATAGTATTTAGTACAGTTTTGTACTACATTTGTCAGAAGAACTTAATGTGCAGTGAAGAGGAGATGGACATTTAAGCATTTTTTACTGGTTCATCTAAATAAGTGACGAAAGTCTTAGACTCCGTGACAATCTGGAGACAACTGTGCGTGTGTGGTTGGGTTTTGTTGTTGGTTTAATATGGAATGGTTGATACTTGTTGTTACGGTGAAAGATGTGGTCATGCCAGAGTTGGATTGACGGTGATATGGGCAAGTAAGGGGTATGGGGAGCATAGCTTCTTGTGTCTGTGTTTTTCGGGTTATGGGTGGTGGGAAGGGTTTTAGTTGGGAAGGCATGGGAGGAGGGTGGTTGAGGGGAATAAGGAGTTATGGATTATGGGAGTAGGGAATGAGTATTTGTGTGTTGTTTGTTAGGTCTTTTTGCTTTTGTTGTTTTGTTTTTTGTTATGGTTGGTTTGTTTTGTCTTTGTGTTTGTGTGTGGTTGGTTGTTTGTTTTGTTTTTTGTGGTTTTGTGTGTTTTTGTTTGGTGTTGTTCGGTGTTAGTTGTGGGGGTTTTTGTGGTAGTGTTGGTTGGGTGAGTTGTTGTAGGTTAGTGTTTTTTATTTTGTTTATTGTTTTTTTTTTTTTTTGTGATGTTGTTTGGTGTTTTGTTTTGTTTTTTGGGGGTTGTTTTGTTTTCTTTGTTTTGTTTTGGGTTGTTGGTTGTTTATCTTTTTGTTATTGTGTGTGTGTTGTTTTTGTTGTGAGGTTTGGTTTGTTGTGTGTGTTTGTGGTTTTTTGTTTTTTTTTTGTTTTTTTTTGGTGGTTGTTTTTTTGTTTTTTTTTTTTTGGTTTTTGTGTTTTTTGTTTTGTGTTGTGTGCTTTTGTGTTTGTGTGGTGTGTTCGTTTTGTGTTTTTTTTATTTTTAGTGTCTTTGTTTGTTTTGGTATGTGTTGGTTTGTGGGGGTTTTTATTTTTTGTTTTGGTGTTTTGTGGATGGGTTTTATTGGTTTTTTTTTTTTTTGTGTCTTTGTGTTTTTTGTTTTTGTGGTGTTTGGGTTGTGTTGGTTGGGTTTTTTGGTTGTTTGTTTTATGTGTGGTTGTGGTTTTTGTGTTTTTGTTTAGGGTTATTTTTGGTTGTTGCGTTTGTTTTGTTGTGTGTGCGTTTCTGTTTTTTGTTTTTTTTGGTGTTAGTTTTTTTGTGGTTTTGTTGCGGGGTTGTGTGGTTTGTTGTTGTGGTTTTGCGTTTGTTGTTGTTTTTTGTGTGGTGTTTTGTTGTTGGGTGTGGTTTGGTGGGTTTTGGTGTTTTAGATTTGTGTTTTTGGGTGTTGTTTTTGTGATTTTTTGTTTGTGTGTTGGGTTTGTGGGTTTTTTTGTTGGTGTTGATTGTGTTTTTGGGGTTTATTGGTTCTTGTGATTTTTTGTGTGTTGTTTTGGGTTTGGTTTGGGTTGGGTTTTGTATAGTGTTTTTTTTTGTTTTTTGTTTTTGTGTGGTTGTTTTTTTTGTTTGTTTTTTTGTTTTATGTTTTTGGTGTTGTTTGTTTTGGGTGTTTGTTGTGTGTTGGGTGCGTGATTGTTGTTGTTTTTGTTTGTTATGGTTTTTGGTGTTTTGTGTTTTTGTTGTTTTTGTTTTTTGGATTTTTTGTATGGTGGGGTGTTGTTGTTTTTGTGTTCTTTTTTTTTTTTTTAGTGTTATTGTTTTGTGTTAGTGTTTGTTGTCTATTGTTGTTTTTTTGGGTTGTGTGGTGTTGTTTTTTTGGTTTTTGTTTTGTGGTTGGTTGGTTAGTTTTGTGTGTGGGTTTTGTTTGTGGTGTTTGAGTGTTTTTTTTTGTTTTGTGGTTTGTGTCGGTTGTTTTGTGTTGGTGTTGTTTTTTGTTTTTTTTTTGGGGTTGTTTTGTTTTGGGTTTTGTTTTGTGTTTTGTTGTCTTGTTTTTTTTGGTGTGTGTTTTATGTTTCTTTTGTTTGTTTATTGTGGTGGTTGGGTTTGGTGTGTTTTGTGTTGGTTTTTTTGTTTTTTTGGTTGTTTTGTTTTGTTTTGTTTATTTTGTTTGTGTGTTTTTGTTTGGTTGTTTTGTTTGTGTTGGTCGTTGGTTTTGTGTTTTTTTGTTTTGGTTTTGTGTGTGTGCTTTGTTGTTTGTTGTTGTCGTTTATTTTGTGCTGGTTTTGTAGTGTTGGTTGTGGGTTTTGTGTGTTGTGTTGGGCGTTTGTTGGTGTGTTTGTTTTTTGTGTGGTTGTTTTTTGTTAGGTTTGTTTTTTGTTTGGTTTGTTTGTTTGTTTTGTGTTGTTGTTTTGTCGTGGTTGTTGTTATTTTTTTGCTTGTTGTTGGTTTGTTGTTTGTGTTTTTGTTTGTTGGTGTGTTGTTTTTTTTGTTTTTGTTTAGGTTTTGTTGTTGGGTGGTTTGTTTTGTTGTTTGTTGTTTTTTTTTGGGTGGGGTGGTTGTTTGTTTTTTTTTTTGGTTTTTTTTGTGTTGTTTTGTTTGTTGGTTTTTTTTTGTTGTGTTTTGTTTTTTGTTGTTTTGGTGTTTTTTTTGTTTTTGGTTTGGGTATTTCTTTTTTTTGTTGTTGTTTTTGTTTTTGTGGGTTTGTTGGTGTTGTTTTTGTTGTGTGATTGTTTTATGTTGGGTTTTAGTTTTTTTGGGGTTTTTTTAGGTTGGTTTTTTGTTTTGGTTTGTTTTGTGTTTGGTTCGAGTGGTATGGGTTGTTGGTTTTGGTTTGGTTGTGTTTGTGTTTTGTTTGTGTTTGGTGGTGTTTTATTGGTGTTGGGTGGTGTGTCGTTTGTTTTGTTGGGTTCTCTGTTGTGTGTATTGTGTTGTTTTTTTTGGTTATTGTTTTTGGTGTTTTTTTTATGGTTGTTGTTTTGTGTTTGTTTTTTGTAGGTTTGAGTTTTTTGTTTTTTTTTTTGTTTGGTTGTTTTTTGTTTTGTGTTTTTGTTTTATTGTAGGTGTGGTTGGTTTGTTTTGGGTATGTTGTTGGTTTGTGTTTGTTTTTGTTATTTTGGTTGTGTGTTAGTATTTTTTGGTGTTCTGTTTGTTTTTTTGTTTTTGGTGGTTTGTGTTTGGGTTGTGGGTGAGTGTCTGTTGTTATTGTGTTTTGTGTTTTGGTTTGTTCTTGGGTTTGGGTGTGTTTGTTGTTTTGTTGTGTTGTTTGTTTTTTGTGTTTTTTGTATTCGGTGTTTTTTGTTGTTGGTTGTTCTGTTTTTTTTTGGGGTTTGAGTTTGTGTGTTTGTTGGTGTTTTTGTCTTTTTTTTTTTGTTTGGTTTGTGTTGGTGTTTTTGGTTGTGGTGTTTTGGTGTTGGTGTGTTTTTTTGTTTTTTGGTGTGTTTTTTGTTGGTGTTTGGCTTGTTGTTTGTGGTTTTGTTTTGGTTTTTTGTTTTTTGTTTTTTTTTGGTATGTGTTTTTTTTATTTGGTTTTTGTTGGTTTGGGTTTGTGTTCTGTTGGTGTTTTTTTGGGTTTGTGTTTTGTTTGTGGTTGAGTTTTTGTTTTTTTGTTGATTTTTGTTTGTGTCGGTGGTGTTTTTTTGTGTTTTTGTTTGTTTGTCTTGTTGTGGTGTTGTTCTTGGTTGGTTTGTTTTCTTTGTTTTGTGATTTTGGTTTTTGTTTCTTGGTTCGCGTTTTTTGGTTGTTTGGTGTTTTCGGTAGTGGGGGTTTTGGTGGTTTGTTTGTTTTTTTTTGTTGTGTTTTGGATGTTTTGTGTGTTTGTTTTTCTTGTTGTTTTGTGTGGTTTGTGTGGTGTTTTGTGTGTTTTTGTGTTGGTGGTTTTTGATTGTTTTTTTTTTTTTGTTGGTTTGTGTTGGTTGTTTTGTTTGTTTTGTTGGTTTTGTTTTTGTTTTTTTGTTTTGGTTGTTGTGTGTTTGTTTGTGGGCTTGTGTTTGTGGGGTTTTGGGTTTTTTGTGTTGTTTCTTTTTGTGTTTTGTTTTTGTGTGGTATTTTGGGTTTTTTTGGTGTTTTTGTTCTGTGTTTTTTGTTTTGTTGTTGGTTGTTTTAGTGGGGGGTTGGGGCGTTGTTTGGTTGGTGATAGTTGGTTTGTGTTGGTGTGTTTGTTGTTTGTGTTTGGTTTTTTGTGTGGTTTTTTTTTTGTTTGTGTTTTGGTTTGGTGTTTTTTGTTGTGTGTTGTGTGGGTTTTGAATTTTGGTTTTTTTTGTTGTTTTGTTTTGTTTGGTTGTTTTTTTGTTTTTTGGGTTTTTTTGGTTTTTTTGTTCTGTTTTGGTTTTGTTTTGGTTGTTGGTTTTTATGTTTTTGTTTGTGTTTTTATTTTGTGGTGTGTTGTTTTTTTTGTTGTTTTTTTTTTGTTTTCTTGGTTGGTTTTTTTTTGTTGTTTTTGTGGTTTGTGGATTGTTTTTGTTTGTTTTTGTTTTGGAGTTGTTGTTGGGGTTTGTGTTTTTATGTTGTTTGTTTTTGTGTTTTCTTTGTTATTTGTTTGGTGTTTGTTTTTTTATTTGTTCTTGTTGTTTTTGTGTGTTGGTTGTTGGTGGGTTTTTGTTTTTTGGTCTGTTGTTGTTTGATTTCTTTTGTTGCTGGTGTTGTGTTGTGTTCTTTTTTTTTTGGTTTGTTTTGGTTTATGTTGTTGTTTGTTGTGTGTGTGGTTGTTTTTTTTGTCTTGGGTTGTTTGTTTTTTTTTTTTTTTTTTGTTGTTTGTTTGGTTGTTTTTTTATTGTTTGTTTGTTGTTTTTTTTTTGTTGTGTTCGTTGTGGTGTTTTTTTTGTTGGTAGTGTGTTTGTGTTTTTTGCTTTATGTTTACTTTTTGTTTTTGTTTTTTGTTTGTTTATTGTTTGTTGTTTTGGTGTGTTTTGTGGTGTTTTTGTCGTTTGTGTGTATTTTTGTTTTGGTGAATTGATGTGTTTTGGTTAGTGTTTTTTCTGTGTGGGTTGTTTTCTGTTGGGTTGTGTTTTTGTTTTGTGGTTGTTTTTTTTTTGTTTTTTGTGAGTATTGTGTTTTGTTGGTTTGTTGGTTGTTTTTGTTTTTTTTTGTT
Source organism: Tanacetum coccineum (assembly GCA_026074375.1). Classification (NCBI taxonomy): domain Eukaryota; kingdom Viridiplantae; phylum Streptophyta; class Magnoliopsida; order Asterales; family Asteraceae; genus Tanacetum; species Tanacetum coccineum. The sequence goes on from BQNB010012686.1 coordinate 22,510, forward strand.
GTGGGGTTTTTTGTTGGTGTTTGTGTGTGGTGTGTTGTTTTTTTGTTATTTTTTTGTGTTTGTGTTTGGTTTGTTTGTGGTTTGTTTTTTTGTTTAGTGTTTTTTTGTGTTCGTGTTGTTTTGGGTTTTTTTTTTTTGCTTTTTGTTGGTGTTTTTTGTAGTTTTGTCTTTTTTGTTTTGTGTGTGTTTTTTTGTAGTTGTTTTTTTTGTGGGGTTTTTGGTGTTGTTTGTTTGGTTTTTTTTTTTGTTTGGTTTTGGTTGTGTGTGTTTTTTTTTTTTGGTTTGTTTAGTTTGTGGTTTTGTTGTTGTTTTGTTTTTTGGTTGTTTTGTTTTTTTGTGTGTTGTTTTTGTTGTTTTTTGACTTGTTTGTTTTTTTTGTGTGTTTTGTTGTTCTATGTGTTTTTGTTTGTTTTTTGATTTGTGTTGTTGTGTGTGGTTTTGGTGTGTTGGGTTTTTGGTTTTGGTATTTTTGTGTGGTTTTTTTTTGTTGTCGTTTTGGTTTTATTTGGTTTGTTTGTATTTTTGTTTTTGTGATGAGTTTTGTGTTTTGTATTTTTTTTGTTTTGTTTGGTTGTTTGTTCGGTGTATTGTTTTCTGGTGTTTGTGTGTTTGTGGTTTTTTTGTGGAGTTTTTTGTTATGGTATTTGTTTGTGTTTTGTTTTTTGTTTGTTGTTTTATGGTGTTTGTGTTTTTTGTTGTTGTTTGGTGTTTTTTTGGGGGGGGTTTTTTTGTGGTTTTGTTGTGTGTGGTTTGGTGTTGTGTTTTTTTTTTGTTTTTTGTTGTTTTGTTGGGTTTGTGTGTGTTGTTTGTTTGTTGTTTGTTTGTTTTTGGTTATGTGGTGTGTTTTTGTTTTTTTTTTTTGTGTTTTTTGTTTGTTTGTTTGTGTTTGTGTTGTTCTTGTTGTTTTGTGTTTTTGGTGTTATTTGTCGTGTTTATGTGTTTTTGTTTGTTGTGATTGTTTGTGGTTTTTTTTGGTCGTTGTGTTTTTTTGTTGGTTGTGTGTTTGTTTTTTTTTATTGTTTGGTTTTTTTGTGTAGTGTTTGGTTGTTTTGTTTTTTTTTTTTTGGTTTGTGGGTTGTTTTTGTTTTTTTTTTTGTGTTTTTGTTGTTTTGTGGTGGTTTTTTTTTTTTGTTTATGTTTGTTTTTTTTTGGTTGGTTTTGTTGTTTTTGTTGGTTGTTTGTTGTGGATTTTTGGTGGTTTTTGTTAGGTTGTTTGTTGTGTTGTTGTTTTTCTGTTGATTTTTGTTTGTTTTGTTGTGGTTGGCTTTTTTGTTTTGTGTGATTTTTCAAAACCTCAACATTCATATAGGTGGTTTATCTTTATTCATGCTTCTGCCAAGCACTTATTCATGCTCCCTGACTCGGGTTTTCTCGAGAATTTGACGCCTGCTATTAGGAAGCGAGTAGATGTCTTGAGAGACATTCTAGTAAAGGATGTTATTGTCTTATTCGGTGTTTCTAAATTTTGAATTGATGTATGAAGTTATTATATGATTTTGTTGCTCTGTAATTGGTTTATGGTGTGGAGAGACTGTGATTGTAGCATCTTATATTATGAGATTGGGTAGTTTTTTCGGAAAGTAGAACTTAGAGGGCTCTTGACATAGTCTATTGGTTAATTGACATGAGGTCTCATGATTTTCTTTCGTTTGGTTTGCATATAGAAGCGACATAATATTATTCTGTAAATAGTTAAAAAACATTGGAACGGGTTATTTTATTGTTTTTCTTTTCCATCCCACATCAGTCAGGATGAAAAGTGATAAGGGGACTTTTAGCTACATTTTCCTTTTAGGTTGTTGAAGAACATGTAGCCAAAATCAACATAATGAGGTTTGTGTTATACTTGACACCTAAGTGTCTAGACTTCCTGTTGTACATTTGGCTCTAAGCCTTTGCCAATGTAGCGACACAATCACAGCGAATAGAAATATGTGCTATAGGTTTGGACCACAATGGAATCTCAAGGATCAGATTTTTCAACCATTCTGCTTCCTTACCAGCAGTTGCTAAAGCCATAAATTCATATTCTATTGTTGAGCCGGTGATGCAAGTTTGCTTCGTGGATGCCTAAGAAATTGCCACTGGTAGACGAATTATATTCAGTATTGCTGATCCAGCTTGCATCAGTGTATCCTTCTAAGACTGAAGGATAGCCAATATATGTCAAACTATAACCTATAGTTTTCTTCAAATACTTATGTACCCTCTGAATTGCTTTCTAGTGATGAATAATAGGATTACTAGTATACCTACCCAGTTTACCCACTGCAAAAGCAATATCAAGCCTAGTACAAGTCATGGCATACATCAGGCAGCCAATCACCCTAGAATACTCAAGTTAAGATACAACCTGACCATTATTAGGTCCTAGCTTCTCACTTGTATCCATGGGAGTACTCACTGGAGTACAATCAAAGTAATTAAATATCTTTAGTCGCTTCTCAATATAATATAAGGACTGAGAATTACTATTCTATTACTTTCAAGTTTAATCCTAATACACAAAGATAACATCAGCTTCCCCCAAGTCCTTTATAAAGAACCTTGATGGAAAAAATTCCTTTATCGGGTCAACCTGAACTTGGTCAGTTCCAAAGATCCGAATGTCATCAACATATAGACAAATGATAACTCTTTTACCAAATTCATCAAATATTTGATATTTACCAGAATGTTGAATCTTCTAAAGAACTAAATATTTTCTTGAAGGTCCACATATAAATGGCTAGAGGATGCATAAGTAAAGTTTTCGATGTTAGTAATTTCAAAAAAATAACAAATGACATGAATTAAAGGACCAGATCTTAGAACAATACAATGAACATCTTGGTATACTTGGAAGTTTTTACACAACATAGGAATGACATGGATGAGGCCATTCCTGGTCCGGCGTTATATCATATGACAAACTCTTTCCTTTCTTGGGAAGTATTTCAGCACACCTTGAAACATCTCAAGAGGAGTAAATCTTTTTGAGTGTTTGGGCAGTCAACACACATAAGGAGTTCCCTCAAGGTGCAGGATAGTGATAAGCCAAAAGGCAACAATGTTGCTGGTACTTCAGTTGTTAATATGGTGGAGCATAACAACTCCTATAGGTACAATGACAACAAGGGTAAATGTTTGCAAAGGTGTTAATATTGGGACAAATCTAATGGTTCAGGCACAAAGGGTTCGGTGGATGGTTCATCCAACTCACTGAAAGGTCAGAATACGTTTAATAAATTTCTTCAGGTTTATAATGTTACATATGTATCTGAAGCTTACTTTGTGCAGGATGATGATGTTGTATGGTGGGTTGACTCAGGAGCAATAGTTCATGTGTGTAAAGATAGAAGCTGGTTCAAGACCTATGAGTCGTTGAATGATGGACCTATTCTTCATATGGGAAATGAGTCAACACCTCTGGTACAAGGACGTGGTTGTATAGATCTTAGGTTTAGTTCTGGAAAGATTGTTTAGTTGTATAATGTTTTTCATGTTCCTAATATAAGGAAGAATTTGGTTTCTAGTAGTGTTTTAAATAATTGTGGTTATAAACAAGTGATTGAATCTAATAAATTTGTTTTATCCAAACATGGTATGTTTATTGGTTTTGTTTATTTGTGTAATCAAATGTTCAAGCTTAATATTGTTAATGATAATATTGCTTCAGCCTTTATGTCAACCTCTAAACTGAATGATTCAATCCTATGGCATGCTAGACTGGGCCATGTCCACTTTAAGATGATGCAAGATATGTCTAAGGTTAGGTTAATCCCTACTTTTGACATGGACACTAAAAAGTGTAAGACTTGCATGCTGACAAAAATAACTAAGAAACCATTTGAAAATGTGATGTGTCATTGTGTGGTGTATATTTTATTAATTCAAGTTTTAAATTTATATTTTGCCGACTAAACCTAAAACAACACTTTAACGGGCAATGTACCCGATCGGTAGTAGTTTTGTGGTAAGTAAGGTGTCAAACACTTGAAGCGAGGTTAAATCTATCAATTTAATTAATATCTTAGTTATCTAATCTATGTTAATTCTATTCTATTCTAAACCTATGACAGTCCTAATCCTGAGTCTAATAGGAAAAGGGGGTTTTCAGCCTGAGAGACTGGCACGGTTTGGTTGGTGACTACAATCAATTCAAGGCACTTTAACCTACGCAAGCAAATTAACAAAAGATAAAAGAGCGGTCTAACCAAATATAAGAAAACTGTATTAACCATTATTAATCCGATTAGAAAGTTGGTTTGTTGTGCAGTGATTTCTTCTCTCAAGGTGATATATCATTCTTAAGACTTAGGCGTTACATCATCCTAAGACCTAGACACATTAATTCTGTCACAATTAAAGCATCCGCATAAAGCATCCTTATTACTTGATTATAATCTATCTAAGGGATTAAAGCAATGGTGATCTTGTTAAACCCTAGCTCATAGAGACTTTACCCACTTACAACTTAATGGTGATTTATACACTACTAGTCTACTTGTCCAACTATTGAATGGAATCAAAACGTTATTTGTTGAATTATCTAGGTTCACCTTCTAGTCAACACAATCAATAAACCATTGGCAATATCCAATTAACTAGTTAAGCCCAAAGCATATCCTAGACACAAATTTAGCAGGACAATATGTGTGATACTATGGTTCTAGATATATAAATTACTATATGGAGAGCTATCCCAGACTCTAGATTTACTTGGTCCGTATCACTAGATCAAGTTGAATAATAGGTCACATACAAAAGCGCGTAAACAAGTATAAATTGATAAACATAAACAAGCTTTTTAACCATAATCAAGAAATCAAAGATAAACAAATACCCAAACATTAAGAACTTCATAATAATGGCTAATACCACCCAAGGATAAGCCTTCAAAACACTAATAAATAACAAAAAAGTCAATTTATTAGCTCCAAGGTAAACTAACCTGAGTTACGAATGATACCGAAAACTAAACATTTTACAAAAGTCTATGGAATTACACTGTTGTTCTCCTATTGAAATTGATAGCTTTTCTTCTCGACCTCTCATGCTCTTATTTTCTCCTCTGCGAATAATCGACTATTGTGGTTGTAGGTAATCGCGAATAAGAGTTAGCACACTTAAAACTCGTTTTTGAGTTTTCTATTTATACTGTCTGGAGTCGGTTTCGATACGGCGTATCCAAGGCATTAGATACGGTGTATTGGGGTTTCTTAGAGGAGGGACCACGTTTGATATCTTCTAGAATATTCACATACTATATCTTCAATATGGCGTATTGACATCTTCTGGATACGACGTATTGAGTTTCATTCCTTTGTGGTCTTTGGTGAGTGCAGGCACGGATATGCCGTATCTTCCTTAATGGATACAGCGTAATGGTTGTCAGAATCACTAATCTTCAAACTATCTTCGTTTAAGCTCCAGAAAGCACGCCTTTTGCTAATATTCACCAAGTACTCCATAATTACTTCAATTCTCAAATATAAATGATTAATTAACAATTCTTTGGAATAACTATACAAAATGGGTTGATAACATAAGATAAATGATGCTATAAAATAGACCTTATTTGATGTCATCAAATATCCCCCCACTTGAATCTTACTTGTCCTCAAGTAGCCTTTAGAAGTTTATAAAAATGTATCCCTAAGATATTTTCCGTTAAAGCATGTATTCGATCTATTACAAGTACACAACCAAACACCTCATGAAATAGGAAGATGAAAACACTCAAATCACTCAACTAATCTATGTGGTAACATGTAACTAACTTTCTCAATTGCTCGGTCGTGATGAGTATTCTATCATAAGCTTGGCAAGGATACATATCTCCACTACTAAAGCCAAGGAGTAACAAGTTTATAAAGGTAAATATGGGTTTTTTTTGTATGGAAAGGCTTACGGTTGATCATTCTACAATCTTTCACCAGAAGTACCACTCCAACAAGGCAGCTAAAGCACACATACATGGCCGTAATGACGGAATAAACATGTATGTTCGATCACATCCCCATTCGAATTTAACCAACGGTTAGGATGAAGAATGATATAGGGTAGGAACCTTCTAACTTTCACCAAAAGTCGTAAACCAACGAGGGAGCTAAGACATGCATACATGGCCGTAACAACGAAATAGACATGCATGCTCGAACAAGTACTTATTCGCGTAAAACCAGCGGCTAATCATTAGGTGAGAGGGAAGTAAATTGTTGTTAAATAAAAATTCAAGAAAAAAATATATTAAGACTAAGATACAAGTTGCTAGACACTTTTTCCTGACCGTTACCATGATAAAGACACGAATATTTACAATGCCTTGATCATAGATCAAAAACAACAACCTAAGTTGGCGTTCCCATAACGGTCAACTTCCCAATCATCTCAAAACTTTACATACTCTACAAGGTAAGTGACGATATCTTCCACTTTGTACAATATTCTACATCGTTGATTTTTTAGACGTATCAACGAATAATCGATCCTTCGTGTTTCGATTCTTGTTTTGCGAAACGATTAACTTCAAACTTTCTTTCTCTCTTTTTTTGTTGTAATTTTTCTCATTTTTTCTCATTTTTTCATTTTTTTCAATCTAACTATATACAAAACTCGAAGTAGTTTCACCATCTTCACGATCATAATAATTTCAGATAATTCCTTCGATAGTTCCTTCGTTCTTCGGACTCGCCATTAATTGTGATGGTAGTAAAGTCACATGAGTTTTGACTATAATATACATTCCCATTTGCAATGTGTAAATTTCCAACAGCACCAAAGATAGAAAATGACACAAGACCTAAGAAATACAAACTTTACACTTTAAGCAACTAGCAACTGTAAATTAAACTTAATCTAACAGGGTAGGTTAAGGTGTAAGGGTGTAACGAAACAAATAATTGGTGTATTTCCTAAAGGATTAGTCACGGGTTGTTCTAGTGGATCTTCACTCTAAAGATGAGAGTGGAAAAGGGTTTAAACTGGAGGTTAACTAACCGGTGTAGTTAGTTAATAAACAACATGGAAAGGCGATTTGGGTGTAATCCTAAAATTTACCAATTTAAACAAGTTACTCCAATTAAATCCATAATACTCATTATTGTGGTCTCGAGTGATATACCAAGCCAAGTTCTAAAGTCTACTACATCACCGACCACACCATATTTTTTTGGAAATTATGTAGACATTTTGGAAATGGATAGGCTAAATTCTCACAATATCTAACAAGGGTTATTGTGTGATGGTTATGTAATAAGTAATTTCACAAAAGTATGCTTGAAGTTTTTTTAAATTTGAGCATAATTTAAGCATTTTAATCATTTTTATGTGAAAAATAGGACAAGTAAACATTCTAATTCCATCCTCCCACTTGAATTATACAACATCCTCATTGTATAGATAAAACATTAAAAATACAGGAATTAAGAAGAATTAGAATGAGAAACTCCCCTGATAATTGCTCGGTAGATTCTCCAATTTGCGTTTATAAGCAAGATTGTGTGTTGAACAGTTGTATTGAAGTTTCAAGACTCCAACACTTCAAGATATCCATATTTGTAAATTCTCCACCAATATTCGTCGATATTACTTTGCTTCTATGGTCCTATATAAAATATAGGAAAAAACATGCATTCCTATCTTGGCATCTACGGTTAATTTAAACTAAACTAAACAAACTAAATACGAGTCAGTCCGGTGGATACACCGTATCAGGTTAATGAATAGGCCGTATTCCCAGAACTGACAATGATGTTTTTAAAGTGCAATAAAAAATAAAGACTGATAACGTCCAGATAATCAATATGCCATATGGTGTGGAGCGGATACGCCGTATTGATGTCTGGGAAGACAGACTCGATAAAATTAAATAACAATTCGGGTTGTCTCTCGGGAAGCACGTTTGTTTACAACAAAGTCTTTAAGTTAGACTTGTCTTCAGCTTCTCTTCTCCATTCCATCTCATGCACGCTAACGTACCCGCGTGTGAGCCATTCTTTCATTGACGGAACTTAGATAAAGTCGGGTCCTAGATTCAAAACTCCTTTGTAGAACCTCTTTAACTTTTGGTATGAGTGCGAGATCCTGTTCATCTTATCATGTTCACTTACCTTCAGTAATGGTGGATTTTATTGCATTGCTCATTAGTGTGGTTTTTAAACCTTGGATATGATTGCACCATTTGGTAAGTTACTTCATCATCACCATTGTAAATGGTAATCATTCCATCAAACCGTCTTGCTTTAATTCTAACTTCCCTTAAGAACGGTTTGCCGACAATAACATCGCCCATTCCTTTATCACAATAAGCATCCATATCTTCCAAAACTGCAAATTCAGTCACAACAGAAAAGGTTCCAACAAAATTAGGCACATTCATTAAGGCTCCTACAACATTATCCCCTTTGTATACCATTTTATCTTTCATTATAGAGTTATGAAACCTTTTGTACATCACATTGACGTATAACAACCGGAAGAAGTTGATGTGTGTAAATTCAAATCCTATCATGCATGAAAACTTTAAGTTGTGGGCACAATCTATGTGGATTTTCTTATCATTGTTACAATAACTAGGGTAATCATCAATTCTAATATCAAGATCTTCACCCCTAGTTCTAAATTCCTCAATTACCTCACCTTCCTTAATGGTGGGCATTAAATCATCACCTTGATTTATCCTAAGCTCAAATGGTTCATTTAGATCATTTAGTTCGATGTAATCTCCATTCAAAGGGTCTAATGATCTAGTAATCCCCAAATTCTATCCATTAGCTAGCTTCTAAATCAAGCGATCCAATCTTTCTCTTAAACTTAGCATGTTAACCCTCATAATTAACTACAAGCATTTATAACACTATTGACAAATAATATTTTCTTCCCCAACTCTAACGTAACTTTCTCTTGTAAACATTAAATTATTAGCACGGGCAGAGCAACAAATTGTCTTTACCCAATGATCTAAGGGCACTTTGATCTCCTCGCGATATCTAGAATTATAAAGTCTTACGTTGAAAGTAAATTATCAATTCCTTACTAGTACTTTAGTCAGCAAATTCCCTTTTGAATATTTTCACTACATAATCCGCTAATCCAACTATTTAGCTTTATGTGAGCTAATTCGCCTAATCCCAAGTTAACGGTAGGTCAAGAGAGGCATAAACACTAACACTAAAATCCATAAAGTCAACATGGGCATTTCAAAGTAAACATTATTAATAAAGCAAGGTAAAGTGAAACTAGGGGGTCTCGGGGTGACACTACTCCCGTGGGGTTCTTTCATTGGGTTGTCGTGCAGGGTTGGGGGGTCTTTCTCCGCTGGAGGGGGGGGGGGGCTGGGGGGTCGTTCGGTCTGACGTTATCTTGTTTGGGGTATATCGGGTGCTCCCTTTTGGATTGGGTTATGGATTTCATCGATATGTGACTCTTACTTGATAGGTAGTAGTATAAATATCACTGGTTATCACCGAAGGCGAGCCTTACATGGTCCAAGTATCTAATATCACGTACTAGATAGCACATCATGACACACTGCCATAATATGTAACCATTCAAAAGACTTAGAAAGTGTATAATAGTCCTATCAAGATTGTGACTCTTGGTCTCGAACATGAGATGTACGGTTCTGTCTAGTGGATATGCGTAGTTAGGGAGATCTAATACGGTGTATCGGGTGTGAATCAGCTTCAATAGTAGTCGAGATTGACTTGACTTGATCTCTCAGGTTTGTTTCAGTCGAGCTAGGTAGACTTTTAAATCCTTTCTTCTATAGTAACTTGCTCATTTGCCTGATCTGTATCTCTAATGTTTTAATTGATGCTCCTTGGTTCCTTATGGCAGCATTCGTTGAAGCTCGGATTTCTTTGATCAAGTTAGAGTTTTTCTCGTGTGCGGTTTTCTCGAAGATGGCACACGAGTAAATTTGCTCGAGAGGTGGGTATTTATCTTATCGATGAGTAGTGTAATCTCGTCTTTCGTCTATGATATAGATGTGATGTTGGAGGTTGGTGTTCCGGTTTGAGGTTAATTGAGCGCATTGCTCTGTGTCGTGAGACAACATTAGCACTTTGACACACAACAGGGAGAGGCTCTTGGGTCACACAGTACTCTTACAGACAAAGCAAGCTTTTATTTTCTTAAATCCAATTCCTTCTTTCTGAGAAATTTGACCAATTTTATCAATTTGAGTTTTAACTGTTTGGGTCTCATTAGTCTTAACAGGACTAACAGTTTCCACTTCAAACACATCATCTTCATCATCTGAGTTTCAATCCTCAATGATGACTTTATCTATGTTAATCATTGGTTTAAGCACAACTGATTCATAGACTCACTTAGGTTTTTCAACTTTTACTTCATTCGTATTACCTACAGTCTCACTAGTTTTAGATTCACTAGTATCAGTTTTAAGCTCAGTTGTTTTTGACTCAATGATTTTCTTCCTAATGACATATTCATCTAAACTTGCAAATGATATGTCAGCTCTTAGGGTTAGAAAGTTCCCTGTTATAGGAGGGGGAACTGCATGATACCCATCTGCTTTGGAGAACCTATCATTTGCTGGTGTGATTTCTTCATCACTTGATCTGACCTCAAAAACACTCATACTAATCTCACTATCAGTTTCAGACTTGTTACTCAGTTCATCTAATTGTGTGCCATATCCTAAACCATTTTTATCTTTAGCACTCATTTGACTGTTGAGTAATTTATCAAGACTCTTGGATGATTCTTCCCATTTTTTATCTTAACTTTCAACTCATCTCTTTCCTTAACAACTTTTTCTAATTCCATTTTAAGGTTGTTTATTTTTACTTCTCTGCACTTAAGTTCATAGTTTTGAAACTCATATTTTTCACCCCAAGCCAGATCATTCTTTTCATGTCCAAGTATCCTAGATTCTAGTGACTCTAAGGCTAACTCATAACCCTGAATTTCTAGTCTGGCTCTGTTATATTTTTATCTTTCACTATTAAAGTTCTTTTGAAGAGTTTTAAAAGATTCAAGACATTGTTTAGAACATTTTTGTACCTCAATGTCATAAGAACTTGATGAACTTGAAGAAGATATGGCCATTAAAGCATAATTGACTGGTTCATCAAAATCATTGCTCCAGTCATAGCCTTCTAGGCCATTTTGAGCCACCAGTGCTTGTGATGAAGGTTCATTTACTGGTACATTTCTCCTTCCATTATCACCATAAGACCTTTTCCCTTGGTTCTTTCCTGATTTGCACTCCCTAGCAAAGTGCCCTGTCCTGTGATAGTTGTAGCACTCAACTTTTGACTTATCAAAGCCAACAGGTTATTTTCCTTTGAAATCCAAGTTCCTTCCAGTCTTCTGAATGAATCTCTTTACCCTAACAGTCAACATGGCCACCTGCCATCTAAGATCTAATTCTTCCAAGTCATCTTGATCAATCTGCTGCAAATCCTCATTTTTAAGTTGAGGACTAGTTGTCTATTGTGCAAAGAAAGAGCACATTACTTCATCAGCACATGGAGTAGATGAAACCTAACTTGATGAACTAGTTCCTCCAGCAGTACTTACTCCAAAATTTCCACTGGCAGGACTAACTTCATTAGTGCTGCTAGTATTCTCAAAGGACAGAAAAGCCAAGTTCTAAGAATTAGATGTGGAATTTGAAGACCTTTTCATCTCATCTTCATAGACCCTAAGGTTGTTGTAGAGATCATCAATATCAGTCTGGTCTATGTCTGGCTTATTTCTCATGATTAAAGCAATTTGACTCCATGAAGGAGGAAGACTTCTTAGGAACTTTTGGTTGATATCTTCCTTTGATACTGAAACAGCGTAAACCTCCAATTGACTTATAAGCTTTTGGAACCTAACATAAGCCTTATCCAGACTTTCATTTGGTACAGTGGTAAAGTTTTCAAACTGATGTTTTAGAACATTCCTCTGCATCTTTTTGGATTCATCATTTCCTCCAAACCTTGATTTGATTGCATCCCAGAGAGATTTAGCATCTGGAACATTGTGAAACTTAAAGAGATATTCATCAGGTATTGCTAAAAGCAAGATGCTCTTAATTCTTTCCTAATTCCTTTTGGCAGTCAGTTATTTGGCAGTCTTAGGAGCAGGGGGACCAGATTGTTCTCCTGTTGGTGCAAGCTCTTCTTGGAGATCTCCATTGACAATTATGTCCCATTGGTTATGGTCTGTGTGACAGATATATTGTCGCATTCTCATGCTCCAAATATCATATTCTCCCTTCTTGATGATAGGGATTTTCATTGCTGTGATAGTTGGTGGAGGAGTGTCTTGTTCTGCCATCTTACTGGTTTGATTGTAGATCTGCTTCAAATAATGGAGTTCTTCTTATTCAGAGTTTCCACACAAGCTCTGATACCACTTGTTGTATCCCTTCTGAATAGATCTTGAACCTTTAGCTTGCAAAGGGTTTGTTACTTTAGATAAATCCAAAGCAACAATAATGAAACACTGATTGAACACTATTGATTATGCGGAAACTAATCAACAATGCTAAGAAGAACAGTATTAAGAAAACATAAGAGATCTTTTATCAAACTCACACTTTGTATTATAACTTGAATCTGCCTAGGTTACAGATTTCTATATGACTCACTAAAAACTTATATTACTAACTATACCTTAGGGTTCCTTTATACTAGTAGGAAACCCTAATGGGCTTTACAAAAAGCGTACAGAGATCATGCATATCTTTTCCTAAGATATCTCATGCATATCTCTAACTCTAACTAACTTCTGCATAAGCAGACTTAACTATAACATAAACAGTACTAATTATAACTATCAGTATTAACATCTTTATACTGACATTATTAACTATACTAACAGACTTAACTAATCATACTAACAGAATTAAGTCTGGTATACATAATTCCCAACAGGAATGTTGGAACACATTCCATAAATCGTTCTTCTTTTCTTCTAGTCTCGATTCTAGTCTGTGTTCCATTTCGTGTCGTGACAACTTAAATCACTTCATCCAAATTATTTTAAGCATTTTTAATTTGCAAAATGTAAATTAAAACGTCACTTCTTTCGTAAATTTTTTGTCAAAATTCAAGTCTAAAACCCTCTACTGAGGGCGGCCCCCATATCTAGGGCAGCCCCTGATGTGTCATTGTGTGGTGTATAATTTTATGATTCAAGTTTTAAATTTATATTTTTCCGACTAAACCAAAAACAACACTTTAACGGGCAGTGTACCCGATCGGTAGTAGTTTCGTGGTAAGTAGGGTGTCGAACACTTGAAGCGGGGTTAAATCTATCAATTTAATTAATATATTGGTTATCTAATCTATGTTAATTCTATTCTATTCTAAACCTATGTCAGTCCTAATCCTAATTCTAACGGGAAAAAGGGGGGTTTTCAGCCAGAGAGACTGACATGGTTTGGTTGGTGACTATAATTAATTCAAGGCACTTTAACCCACGTAAGCAAATTAACAAAGGATAAAAGAGTGATCGAGCCAAATATAAGAAAACTGTATTAACCATTATTAATCCGATTAGAAAGTTGGTTTGTTTATTGAGTGCAATGATTTTTTCTCTCGAGGCGGTATATCATTCTTAAGACTTAGGCGTTACATCATCCTAAGACCTAGACACATTAATTCTGTCACAATTAAAGCATCCGCATAAAGCATCCTTATTTGCTGATTATAATCTATCTTAGGGATTAAAGCAATGGTGATCTTGTTAAACCCTAGCTCATAGAGACTTTACCCACTTACCGCTTAATGGTGATTTATACACTAGTAGTCCACTTGTCCAACTATCCAATGGAATCAGAACGTTATTTGTTGAATTATCTAGGTTCACCTTCTAGTCAACACGATCAATAAACCATTGGCAATATCCAATTAACTAGTTAAGCCCGAAGCGTATCCTAGACACAGATTTAGCAGGACAATATTTGTGATCCTATGGTTCTAGATGTATAAATCACTATATGGAGAGCTATCCCAGACTCTAGATTACTTGGTCCGTATCACTAGATCCAGTTGAATGATAGGTCGCATACAAAAGCGCGTAAACAAGTATAAATTGATAAACATAAACAAGCATTCAACGATAAATCAAGAAATCAAGATAAACAAATACCAAACATTCAGATCTTCATAATAATGGCTAATACCCGAAGGTATTAGCCTTCAAACGTCATAATAAATACAAAAGCAATTATTTAGCCAAGGTAAACTAACCGAGTTAACGAATGATACCAAAAACTGAACGATTACTAAAGTATACGGAATTACACGTTGTCTCTTATGGAATTGATAGCGTTGCTAGACCTCTTCTACTCTTTTTCTCCTCTGAAAATCGACTTTTATGGTTTAGGTATCGAGAATATGATTTAGCACACTTAAAACTCGTTTTTGAGTTTTATATTTATAGGGTCTGGAAGTCAGTTTGATACGGCGTATCCAATCGGTCAGATACGGCGTATTGGAGTTTCTTGGAGTAGGGACCACGTTTGATATCTTCTAGAATATTCACATACTATATCTTCGATACGACGTATTAACATCTTTTGGATACGGCGTATTGAGCTTCATTCCTTTGTGGTCTTTGGTGAGTGCAGGCACGGATACGCCGTATCTTCCTTAATGGATATGGCGTATTGGTTGTCAGAATCATTAATCTTCAAAATATCTTTGTTTAAGCTCTAGAATGCGCGTTATTTGCTAATATTCACCAAGTACTCCATAATTACTGCAATTCTTAAATATAAACGATTAAGTAATAATTTGTTGAATCATTTAGCCCATCTAGGATAGGTTTTACAGATAATATTGAACACGCAGCGGAATAATAAGAAAGCAATATTATCAAACAAGGTTTTTATTGAATGATTTCCCTATTACCCCAACTATAACTTGGGGCTACACCAACTAACTATGGTGTATTATTCGACTTTAATCAGTCGACTATGCAATCTAGATAACTAACTACGGTGTAGACACACACACCTTTTCTACTCGACTCTCACCAGTCGATGTTTCTATGGATGGATCTAACCTATGTCTATGATCTCTTTATATAGGGAGAGATCATGACTTATAAAGGAAGTAAATCAATAGATAAGGAAACTATTTAAATTACATTAAACCACATTAATATGTTTCCTAATCATTATCCTGTAGAATATTTAACCAAATCTTCATATTTCTCCACCAGCTTGTAGAGTTTTATAATGACGACTTTGATCCTTTTGTTTCATTCTTTTATTCATTTTGTCTCATCAAATCAAGAATCTCAACAATCTTCACCTATTTGATGATGACAAAATAAACAAAGTCGTGTACGAACTTCCCCTTAAATAGAGAAGTTGAGATGTAATCATCTCCCTGAATGAAACAAACTTCCAACCTTCCTTTGTATCATGTCACCACATATAATAAGCTACAAATCAATAAACCTGTAATCTTCTTCCCCTTTTTGTCTTCATCCAATAGGGGTCTTCTGAAGATATGCAACTTGTAAACACTTCCCCTCAAGTGGTGCATGTAGATGGTTAAACATTTAAACAATAAGCTTCCCCTGAAACCCATATGTTTACCATCTCTTGAATCCCGAACTATGTAGGCTCTATGTAGTGATCACTGATGAAGAAAATAGAGTATAACGAATTTGATGAAGAAGTTGAATTTCCCAAACTTGTGTCTTATGTCTTGCACTATCCACGTGACGTCGAACTTATAAATAAATCTGTGAAATATAAGTAGACCGCAACCTCTTGACAAAATCCTCATCTTCTATGAGACACATACTAAGTGATAGCAAATGTGAGCATTAAGCACCTATAAGAAAAATCACACACTTTTGCTAGATTTTGACAAGTCTTCGTCACACCATTGTAAGCACGAACAAGTTATCTTAAAAGCCAACCACAACTTTAAGATATGATAAGACACGCACCTGTGAAACCCAACTACAACATCAAATAAGCAATAATCAACTGTCTTCGTAATCACATCTTCAAATAATCTTCAAACTGAGCCATAAATCAATAAGAATAAACTGAAAGAAATTCAGTTCTATCCGAGATCCAAAACCGTGAGTCACCCGATATCTGATAAAGCTAGCGGTACAAACTAGTTATGTCGGATAGTACTAACGGTACAAACTCTTTCTCGGATGACAAGGAAATATAAGCGAGCAGTACTAAAAACATCCAACAGTACTATTCTACACAACAGTATTAAAATATATTTGTACACGAATAGTACAAACTTCTGTTAGCAGCTTTAAACTTCAAACAGTAGTAACTATAAGCCCATGCTCATTGAGCCCAATAGTAGTAACTCACTTACACGAACAGTAGAAATCCTCACATCCAAACAGTATAAACATGTATGCAATATCATTCTTTCATTGCTCGAACAGTAGTATCCATGCTTGGCAGCGAGCAGCATTAACATTCATTGAGCCCAAACAGTTTATAACTCTTACCATATAACAATAAAGCCTAATCATATTCATAAACGAACAGCTTTAATAACCATTTAAACATATAGCTGGTTTCTTTCATTAAACCAACGAATATAACATGCAGTGGTATACACATGAACCAGCAGAATTGAGTCTTTTGGCATCACTAAAATCCTTGAGCCCAGTACTGCTATTATAAACGTACGTGTATCTGCTTCCGTCTTTTCTTATGTTCGTCATATGAAACCCTAAAAACAAAACCAATCATCATCACAGCCAACGATCAAGAATGAATTGAATCTCCCATGTTTAAACAGCGAATGAACAACCAATGAACAGATCCAAACATAAACTCCCAAAGTTCTTCTTTACTGTGTTAGGATTTCTATCGTTTCTTCTCCTCACACATAACCAACACGAAAAACCTGTATAACAATAACTTCTTTGGTTGTACCTTTATTGTTAATTTGTTTCTTCCATTAAACCCACATGTGTACATCAATGACAAACCCTACTTTTGTTATATTATACACAACCCGATTCATTTAGGGTTTGATTCATGGATAGCATCATACAACACCATGGTATTTAGAAAGAATAATAACATCAAGTAAAGTGCAAATATTACCATGATCATGACAGCCTTTTTGTGCACCATATTGCGCATCATAGTGGTACTTACATCAGACCTTGTAAAGAATCTTATATATTGAAGATCCAGATCTTTTAATCAATTTAGTCACATAAAGTTTACCAATCAATCCTATAACCGTTTGCAAGAAAGTAGCAAAAACCCTAGATACAAACGAATTATAAAAGAGATACGCCATGAAGTAACCAAAACCATGTGTCTTCTGATTTCATCATTATCGAATTAGGGTTTTGTGAACCCTAATATCACCGAAATACAAATCACTGAAAATCAAAAAATTCATACCTTCTTTTCTTCATAAATTTGACAAGAAAAACACCTTGTAGATCCTAGATCAAGAGCCACGAGGCTCTGATACCACATGTTGAATCGTTTAGCCCATCTAGGATAGGTTTTACAAATAATATTGAACATGCAGCGGAATAATAAGAAAGCAATATTATCAAATAAGGTTTTTCATTGAACGATTTCCCTATTACCCCAACTATAACTTGGGATTACACCAACTAACTATGGTTTACTATTCGACTTTAATCAGTCGACTATGCTATCTAGATAACTAACTACGGTGTACACACATACACTTTTTCTACTCGACTCTCATCAGTCGATGATTCTATGGATGGATCTAACCTATGTCTATGATCTCTTTATATAGGGAGAGATCATGACTTACAAAGGAAGTAAATCAATAGATAAAGAAACTATTTAAATTACATTAAACCACATTAATATGTTTCCTAATCATTATCCTGTAGAATATTTGACCAAATCTTCATATTTCTCCACCAGCTTGTAGAGTTTTATAATGACGACTTTGATCCTTTTGTTTCATTCTTTTATTCATTTTGTCTCATCAAATCAAGAATCCCAACAATCTTCCCCTATTTGATGATGACAAAACAAACAAAGTCGTGTACGAACTTCCCCTTAAATAGAGAAGTTGAGATGTAATCATCTCCCTGAATGAAACAAACTTCCAAGCTTCCTTTGTATCATGTCACCACATATAATAAGCTGCAAATCAATAAACCTGTAATCTTCTTCCCCTTTTTGTCTTCATCCAATAGGGGTCTTCTGAAGATATGCAACTTGTAAACACTTCCCCTCAAGTGGTGCATGTAGATGGTTAAACATTTAATCAATAAGCTTCCCTTGAAACCAATATGTTTACCATCTCTTGAATCTCGAACTATGTAGGCTCTATGTAGTGATCACTGATGAAGAAAATAGAGTATAACGAATTTGATGAAGAAGTTGAATCTCCCAAACTTGTGTCTTATGTCTTGCACTATCCACGTGACGTCGAACTTATAAATAAATCTGTGAAATATAAGTAGACCGCAACCTCTTGACAAAAATCCTCATCTTCTATGAGACACATACTAAGTGATAGCAAATGTGAGCATTGAGCACCAATAGTAGTGTAATATAGGGTATGGATCTTCTAACTTTCACCTATAGTAATAAACCAACAAGGCAGCTGAGACATGCATACATGGCCGTAACGACGGAATAGACATGCACGCTCAATCACATCCTCATTCGAGTAAAACCCATGGTTAATGATTAGGAAAGGGAATTAAATTGTTGTTAAATAAAAATTATGAAACAAATAGATTAAGACTAAGATACAAGTTGCTAGACACTTTTTCCCGACCGTTACCATGATAAAGACATAACTATTTACAACGTCTTGATCATAGATCAAAAACAACAACCTAAGTTGGCATTCCCGTAACGGTCAACTTCCCAATAATCCTAAACTTTACATACTCTACAAGGTAAGTGGTGATATCTATCACTTTTTACAATACTCTACATTGTTGATTTGTATCAACGAATAATCGATCCTTCGTGTAATTCCTTTGGTTTTTGCGAAACGATTATCTTCAAACTTTCTTTCTCTTTTTTTTGTTGCAATTTTTCTAATTTTTTCGATTTTTTTCTAACTGTATACGAAACTCGGAGTAGTTTCACCATCTTCATGATCATAGTAATTCCGGATACTTTGATAGTTCCTTCGTTCTTCGGATTCACCATTAATTGTGATGGTAGTAAAATCACATGAGTTTTGACTATAATATACATTCCCATTTGCAATGTGTAAATTTTCAACCGCACCAAAGATAGAAAATGACACAAGACTCGGGAAATACAAACTTTACACAATAAGCAACTAGCAACTGTAAATTAAACTTAATCTAACAGGGTAAGTTAAGGTGTAAGGGTGTAACGAAATAAATAATTGGTGTAGTTCCTAAAGGATTGGCTCAACGGGTTGTTCTAAGTGGAACTACACATCTAATGATGAAAGTGGGAAAAGGGTTTATACCCTGCATTGCAAAATTGTATGAATTAAAAACTTCCATCGAGGAGAAAAGAATGCCTTGTAAAATGTAAGCTTCTGAGAAACTTTTTCATACCCCATGAGTGTAAGCTGTTCAAAAATTGCAGCATTTGGCACCCAATCAACACCATTAGCATCTTCCAGTTGAAGATCTCTCCTTATTGTAGATTTAGTTATAATAACCTTTTTCTTATCCACTAGGGCTTGCAATTATACTTCCCCATTAACCGTTTTTGCTTTGACAGTATCCCATAACTCTTTAACATATGAACAATAGATTGTAGGATTGACGGTTAAAGCATATTTGATAGGGTTTGCATTCAGAAAATCAACTATCTCATCAAACCCTTCACTTTCAGTGGGTTTCTCCAAAAACGCAACTAAATTGTGAGTATTAGCAAACTTTAGATCTGACATTGTGTTGGGTTTTGATGAAGAATGATGAAATTGAGTTAGGGTTTATGATTAGAGAGTATATGAAAGATTAAAATCGATTGAATGACTGATTGAAACCCTTAATCGAAGTATTTATGAAAATACCCTCAACAGCATTAACGTTCATCAGCAGTTGTAAGTTATGCCTAACAGCATTAACTTTCAACTAGCAGTAGTAAGTAACCCAGCAGTAGTAACTTAGCAGTAGATTAAGCATGGCAGCATTAACTTACAACCATTAATAGTAAGTTATGCCTAGCAGCATTAACTTTTTCTAGCAGCAGTAAGTTAATGCCTAGCAGCATTAACTTTGAATTACCAGCATTAACTCCAATTCCTTTCTAATTAGCATTTCCATCATCAAATTAATATTTTAACTTACAAATTCTCTCTGTCTGTTTTTGATTTCTCTTAATTCTTTTAGCTCATAATTCTCTCTGTCTGTTTTTGGTTTCTCTCAATTCTTTTAGCTCACCAAATCACTTTGTCTGTTTTTATCACACATCTCTCTTTCTGTTTTTCAACTCACAACTTCTCTTAATTCTTTTTTCTCACTAAATCACTCTATCTGTTTTTATCACCCATCTCTCTTTATGTTTTTCAACTCACAACTTCTCTCAATTCTTTTTCTCACTAAATCACTCTATCTGTTTTTATCACACATCTCTCTTTCCGTTTTTCAACTCAAAACTTCTCTTAATTCTTTTTCTCACTAAATTACTCTATCTGTTTTTATCACACATCTCTCTTTCCGTTTTTCAACTCAAAACTTCTCTTAATTCTTTTTCTCACTAAATCACTCTATCAATTTTTATTTTCACACATCTTTCTTTCTGTTTTTATTCTCACTTATTCTCTTAATTCTCACAGTATTAATTATACTTAACAGTATTAAGTATAACTAACAATATTAACTTAGCAACATTAAGTATAACTAGCAGCACTAATTATACTTAACAACAGAAACTTGAAGTTACCAGCACTAACTCAAATTTCCATCCTTAGCAGCTTTTGCATTCCATTCCAATTATCATTTGTGTATAATCCGCTGCATATTAACACAATTAACCTCCCCTCAATCAGTACTTCAGAGGTTAAGCATTCCAATACTTGCAATCAGATATTGAAGTCTGCTAACATCAAATGTTTTTGTGAGCAAATCTGCAACATTCTGATCCGTGTGAATCTTGATCATCTGGATAAGCTTCTTCTCATTGGAATCTCTGATAAAGTGGTGCCTAATCTTAATATGCTTTGTTTTTGAATGAAAAACAGGGTTCTTCACTATGCAGCTAGTACTCTCATTATCAATATAAATCTTAGTCTGCATAAAGTTATATCCATAATCCAGCAATTAATTTTGGATCCAAAGCACCTGTCCACAGCAATTGGAAGCAGCTTTTAACCCTTCTAATAAACAAAGTCTTGTTTATATTTCCTCTTTGAAACCCATTGTCTAACAAATAAGTTAACAAGGTTTCATACCAAGCTCTGGGAGCTTGATGCAATCCATAAAGTGCCTTTTCTACTTTGTATACTCTGTCAGGGAAGTTTGGATCTTCAAATCCTGGTGGTTGACAAACATAGACTTCCTCTTCAATCTTTCCATAAAAAAAAGCACTCTTGACATCCATCTAGTACACCACAAAGTCTTTAAATGAGGCATAGGCTAAGAATAGCCTAATTGCTTCAATTCTGGCAACAGGGGCAAAAACTTAATCAGAGTCAATCCATTCTTCTTGTGTGTACCCTTGAGCAACCAATCTTGCTTTGTTCTTTATCACAATACCTCTTTCATCCTTCTTGTTCCTGTAAACCCATTTAGTGCTTATGGCCCTTTCGCCATTTGGTAAATCCACCAGGATCCAAACCTTTTGTAATTTGAATTGTAGAAGCTCATCCTGCATAACTTCTATCTAACTTGGATCCTTCAATGCTTGGATTACCTTCTTGGGTTCTTCTTGTGATAAAAAGCAAGCAAAAAACAAAATTGAAAGTCTTTTATGGTTTATTCTTTGCTGAACTGAACTAAACAAACCATGTTCTTTCAAATTCTTTGTCATTCTTCTTGTTTGAGGTGCTGAATTCAAGTCTCCAATAATTTGATCAAGATGATCTTTGTGTATTCTTATAGTTGGAATAGGATTGACAGGCATAAATGCATCTAAATTGTTTATGCCAGCCTCTGCACCAACATCTTCATCATCATCTGAACAAATAATATCTTCCAATTCAGGCATATTTGGATCATTTGGAAGTTCAATGCTTGATTTTGGATCAACAACATTAACTTGTGACAATCCGTCAATTTCAGGTCGTTATTTTATTCTCGAGTATTAATTATAATTTTCAATTTTATGTTGAGATATGAACTCACGACTAACCGGGAAGAAATTAGGGCTTACACTTGTAATTTAAGTAACGTTTATGAAGAACCGGCGAATCCTATGTTAAGCATCGACGTTTATATTTTCAAAATGCCGTAGAAATATTTTTATTACATTCGTTTTTATTTTTCGTATCTCGTACTATTTTTACTTTTTACGAAAAACGACTACAAACCGTACCTTTTTAAATATCGGACTTTGAAAATACCCGTATTTACAAATTTTGGGGCAAGTAATAAACTCACCCCACTAATCTCACCATGCAAAGGGTGACAAAACCAAAGTGGGGAGGTGTCCACTTTGTGTTTAGTCTTGCACCAAATGTGCACACTTGGCATACTTGCTCTAAACACATATAAGGCCACTTTGACCAAGAGATACACACACAATTCATTATATCAACCAAAAATTCTGCATTTTTGCTCTCCCTCCTCCTCCCTTGACGCCACACACACTCCACAAACACCCATTTTATAAATTTTTGAAGATCAAAGATTAAGCACACTAGTGAATATGACTACCTAGTGTAATCCTTGCATTTTTGAGGTGATTTAAAGAGGTTTTAAAGAAGGTTTTTATACAAGTTGGGGCTGAAGTTAAACAAGTTTTTATCAAGTTTTTGGGTAATGAAAATGGTGATCTAAAATAATTTGGGTGAAGATCAAAGTTGGAGTAGAAGGGTTATATTGTTTTTTTTATGATCAATTGATCATTCTCATCATTTACTTGGGGTAAAACTCTACTTGTTTTCATTATTATTGTATTTTTGATTTCCATATTGTATATGTAAATGTATGATATATGATGATCAAGAGGTGAAATGGTTCATGCATGCATAGATGTAGATCAAAAATGGCTTACTCAACTATTGAAACTAGCTAGAAATCACTAAAAATTATGGGATGATGTTAACAGTATGTTCTGGCATTTTGAGTAACTTTAAGATTTGATTTGAATACTCTAAGTTGTAGACGAATGTCTTGTGATCATGTAGAAAATTGGATCCCCATTGGATTGTAAAAATTGAGCAAGTTATGGACAAAACACAAAAACTAGTTGATTCTGACCTTGCTATACAGATGACACAAAAAGTCATACTTACGTACTGAGTTGGTTAAAAAGCTAAAACTATGAGACCTAGATAAAATCATTTAGGTTCTGGACCAATTGTATGATCAACCAATTCATTATGGTTTGTAAATGGCATCAAAAATGATGAAAGTAAGATTTCAGTCCGAATTTGTAACTTGACCTTTATGTATAAAAGTAACCCTATGTATATGTATGACTAAAAGATGTACTAAAATGAGTTTAAATTTGTAAAGTGAACTTAAATATGAAGCCAAGCATATAAATATATAAATTATACCATTTACGGTTTATAAATTATGACTATTTTCGTAAACATAAAAGTATACAAAATTTACTACTACCCGAACACTATACTATGTAAAGCGATTTTTGTAACTAAAACCCGAGGTGGTAGGACCCACTTCTTGGGAGTTTTTAAAAGCGAACTTACTGATAATAAACATGTTCCGACCTCGAGAACCCAAAAATTTATAATAAGACTCATTTACAAGCTTGAATGGGCCATAAGGCCTAATTGGGCCACTAGGCCCAATGTATTAAAATAGACATATTTGACTTGGCTTTAAGCCCAACCCACTTGGGCTTAATTAATGAGCTAAGACCTAGTCTTGGGTTAATAATATCAACCTAATAACTTAATGGGCTTGCTTAATGGGCCTATTGGGCTTTTTGAGCTAATTTAGACAATACTAGTAAAATGGCTACTAAAAACAAGTTAAAAACCTAGAAAACTCTAAGTGTGAAATAAATATGTTGCAAGAGCATGATCATTATATAAACTACATGTATACATATACTTATTTAATTTATGAGTTTTCGTTAATTTTTATCGACTAGAAACCTAAGACCCGTTACAATTTGTATAGGTCTTGGTTGATTGACGCGCTTACTCCGAATTTTTTATTCATCGAAATTCTCATTTGCCCCGAGCATGCACTAAGTGGGTTCATAGCCTTGCATTTTTACACTTTAATTGTTTTATAAACCCGCGAGGGAGATAACATGCTTGTTTTTTAAAATAGAACACAATGGGAGATTGATGCTAGTAGCCTTAGATAATTATATGTAAATAGTAAATCCGCTAGATAAAAGACTCGCGAAATCATTAATTGTTAATTGCCGGTAATGCATACCTATATACATGGAATAGTACTATTTGGAGGTTGCCACCTCCAATCCGTGACGACTAGCTATCGTCTCGTGTCGGGAAAATAACACTACGGATGCGTTGTATAGAGAATAATATGCACTCATAGTGAGGGTGTATGAGGCTTGTAATAATCCCCCTATAACGTTGTATTTCCACATCGTTATATCCTGAAATTTTGAGAACTGAAACTTGTTTCGGAGATTAGATGTTTGGGGAACCCCAACCATATTTTTATGGATTTTTATATATAAACCCTATGGATTCACTCAACATTATTGGTGACGTTTTAGCAAGTTATTATCTCCAGGTCCTTGAAGGTATGACTCGGCGATGGAGATTTTGGTTGTCGATTATGGAACAACCTAATGTTTTGAAGGCCATTAAATAAAAGCATTCGAGAGATGATTTTTGCAAAAATGTTGTAATGAATTAATGAAACAATTTGGGACCTATGAAGTAAACTTTTAATTTCAAATGATGTCTTTAAAAACAGTCTCTTATCGAGTCGTTTTCTTTTACTATGCATGAGTTGTTATATTAAACGTAGCACCCCGCAAATGACACCCTATCCGCCGAGACGTATAAAAATGGGGGTGTTACAGATTGGTATCAAGATCTTAAGTTATAGAGAACAAAAGATTTTCAAAAAGAAAAATGAACGAATTTTTTTTTGAAATCTTTTGACTATAACGGTGCAATAGAAATCTCCGAATTACCGAGAGGGTACCAAGAAAGAGGACAGATTTATTATCGAAATATATTGAAATATATATATATATGTGTAATAGTGAGATTATTTTCATTTTTTTTGAATATAAATGTTGATTATGTGATTATTTTAATACTAATATGAGATATTTATACGACACGGATTGTCATGAAGAACCCTAACCCTCTTAACGAACCGAATGAAGCTATTCCTGAAGAAAACCCAGTTATTCCCGATCCGAACCAAGTTGTGGATGTCCATGATCCTAACGAAATGGTTGACATTTCGAATGACCTTGATTTAGTTTATTATGATGGTGATGATGAATAAAACCCGAAAGAAGAACCAGAACCGAATAATGGGCTTGTGAATCGATTTGCCCCACATGTTGACCCACATCAGCCCGATGTTATGATTGGTTGGTTAGAGGAGAATGATGGTGTAAATGAAGGTGTAAATGAAGGTGTTAATAATGAGGATATAAAAGACGAAGATGTTGAGATTGAGCTCAATGACGATGCTGAGTTGATGTTTCCTTATGAAGTGGAGGGTGACAAAACCCCGCCACCTAGAGACGAGTCTTCTGATTCTGAGCCACCTAATGCTGAGCCACCTAATGCGGAGTCATCTGATTCTGTATCATCCGATTCTGAGTCATCTGATTCTGAGTCAGAGGACGAGGAGGCTGATATTGCACCTGGGGCCACTGTTAGGACTGTTACCCAAAGGCCATTTGCTGTTCGTGACTTTCCGAGGGGTATACTTGAGGTAGGAGAGTCATCTTCTACTCGTGACTCATCATATGTTGGTGGATTGGCACCTTGGGCTTTGAGATGTGATTTAGAGACGTCCCGTTTACGAGCTAGACTTACGGAGGCTGAGTTGAGTACAAACCAAGCTGAGATTGCTCTTCTAAAGTCAAAGAATAAGATCGGGGAAAAAAGAGAGAGAATTACTTAATCATGATTTGGGAGATGTTGAGCATACTTTGGGTAATGTTTTAGAGAGGTTGAAGGTGTTGGAGAGTGGGGAGAAAGCCACATTGAAGAAAAGATTGACTGAGACTGAGACTAAGTTGGCGTGGGTTCGTATGGAGTGTGATATTGCTGAGGGGAGGTTGCATGAGTCTCGAGTGTGGAACAAGAGGTTTTATATGGAGATGGTTCGCATTGGGGATGTTCCTAAGCCAACATCCGATGATGAAGGTACTGAGCGTCCGAGAAAGAAATCGAAGAAATCTTCTTTTGATGGGGCTAAGGGACCTTCCGAGCCACGTGGACCACCTAGTGACTCTTAGTAGATTAGTTTATCATTTGTAGTATCTTTTGTAAATCACTAACTAAACTGAGATATCAGTTAGTAGAACTAGTCCTTGGAGTTGTATAGCATTAGATGGTGACATGTAATGTGTCACGATACAACTTATGACTCGTTGTGATTAATGAAATGACTATCTTTTGATTTCTAAATTCTACGTGTGTCGTTGTTATCATTCTTTTCTTGTTTCTTTTAACTGTTCCTATTGTTTGATGCAATCATTGAATGAATACTCATTATGATTTGAATTGTGTTCTAACTTCTTCTCCTCGTATTCTCAATCGCCATCGATATCATGGATCTCATGATGATTTTGGCTAAACTCATTTCCTATCATATTGTAATCATTTCACCCATTCATTTTGTGAACCACTCTTTACTACGCTCATGCAAACCACTTATTGTTTAATAAGTTAATATAATATCACCTGAGAAAATTTAAATTGTCATCATTTTATGAGTTATTTTAATTGAGAATTATAAATAGTTGCTATCACCATAAAATTATTTATTAAACATCTTGTAAATTAAATTACTTTCATACTATGAACGGTTCTGTAAAATCATTTTTGATTTCTATCTTATAATTAAGCATGATTATACATTTAAATATGATGACATTAGTTTGACGAACTGAGCATTGCATTGCTATTCCTGAATTATACATAGTCGTGCACCTACGTATAATTTAGAAGGGGCCATGCAAGGTTGAATAGTAGTCACCGTAAGATTTTGATAAAGATTAATTTTTAACCGTAATTCTGAAGAAAAAAAATAGCTTTCAAGTATTACAAGTTAGGGACATCTACATATGTGCCCTTATCCTTTTCCCAATCTAATTAACCATCTGTGGATGCGGTCTTACTTGACAATTATTATTCTACCTCTTATTTCCTTTCTTTTTATCATGAAATTCTTTAGACATTTATCCAAATTATCGACTATTGATACCCGACTTGAAGTTTCGACATTTCTATCCTTTCTTTTCGACTAATCCTCCTTTGAGTAACGTAGGTAAAGATCCGAGATGCCTTCGGATGTGAATAACGAATTATGAAAGTACGGGGTTTATGCATACCTATCATGGTATGCGTCTCTCTTTTGACTCAAAATTAGCCCGTGTGAATCACGCGTTGACTTTGCTCTTCAATTGCTAACTCTGTCTCTTGATTCCCTTGATTCGAGAAAGGTTATGAGTTATTATTAGCTATGAAGTCGAATTGGCCGATGGAGAAGTATTAAGTACCAATAATGTGTGAAAAAGGTATACACTTAATCTTTTAAACCGTTCTTTTCCAATTGATTTAATGGTTATTGCACTAGGAGGTTTTGATATCATTATTGAGATGGATTGGTTATCACGATATGATGCCACTATTTTATGTGGTGAGAAAAAGGTTAGGATTCCCTTGTAAGGTAAGACGTTGGTTATCGAAGGTGATAGAAATAATTACCGATTGAAGATCGTTTCTTGTATTAAAGTTTGAAAGTATATCGAGAAAGGTGGTGAGCTATTTTTAGCTCAAGTAACCGAGCAAGAACCTAAAGATAAGCGATTAGAAGATGTCCCTGTTATCCGAGATTTCCCCGAGGTATTTCCTAAAGATTTACCTGGACTTCCGCCACCTAGGCAAGTTGAGTTCCATATTGATCTTATCCTCGGTGCTGCACCTCTGGCCCGTGCGCCATATCGTTTAGCACCATCTGAAATAAAGGAGTTGTCCAAGAAACTACAAGAGTTGTTGGAGAAAGGTTTTATTCGACCGAGCTCGTCACCGTGGGGAGCTCCGGTATTGTTTTTGAAGAAGAAGCATGGATCATTCCGAATATGCATTGATTATCGAGAACTGAACAAGTTGACGATCAAGAATCGATATCCATTACCGAGGATTGATGACTTATTTGATCAGCTGCAAGGTTCTAGTGTTTATTTAAAGATTGATTTACGGTCTGGTTATCATCAACTTCGTATCCGTGAGGAAGACATTCTAATTACAACATTTAGAACTCGTTATGGACATTATGAGTTTCAAGTAATGCCTTTTGGACTGACTAATGCACCTGCAGTATTCATGGACTTGATGAATCGTGTGTGCAAGCCGTATCTTGATAAGTTCGTGATTGTATTCATTGATGACATTCTGATTTCTTCCAAAAATAAAGAAGAACATGGTGAACATTTGAAGACTATCTTAAATTTGCTAAGGAGCGAAAAGTTGTACGCTAAATTTTCAAAGTGTGATTTTTGGCTTGATTCCGTGCAACTCCTTGGACGTGTGATTGATAGTAGTGGAGTTCATGTTGATCCTGCGAAGATCGAAGCCATTAAAAAAAATTGGGCTACACCGACTACACCAACAGAAGTGCGACAATTTCTGGGTTTGGCAGGTTATTATCAAAGGTTTATTAAGGAGTTTTCTCTAATATCCAAACCATTAACTAAACTCACTCAGAAAAATAAGCCGTATGTGTGGGGCGACAACGAAGAAGAGGCATTTCAAACGTTAAAGCTGAAATTGTGTAGTGCGGCAATATTATCACTACCCGAAGGAAGCGAAGACTTTGTTATGTATTGCGATGCGTCCCTTAAAGGATTTGGAGCTGTGTTGATGCAACGAGAAAAGGTGACTGCGTATGCCTCTAGACAACTTAGAAAGAATGAAGAAAATTTTACGACCCATGACTTGGAATTGGGAGCGGTGGTTTTTGCTCGTCGACTGTGGAGACATTATTTGTACGGCACTAAGTGTACGGTATACACCGATCACAAAAGGCTACAATATATTTTGGATCAAAAAGAGCTAAATATGAGGTAGCAGAGATGGATTGAACTTCCGAGTGATTACGATTGTGTTATTCGTTATCACTCGGGAAAGGCGAATGTTGTCGCTGATGCGTTGAGCAGGAAGGATAAGGAACCGATTCGAGTGCGTGCTTTAGTGGTGACGGTACATAACAATTTACCCGAACAAATTCGAAATGCACAAGTTGAAGCGTGCAAGGAGGAAAATATTGGTGCCGAAGGATTTCGTGGCGAAGGGGAGCCATTTGAAGTTAGATCCGATGGTACGAAATGTCTGAAAGGACGAGTATGGTTACCATTATTTGGAGGATTGAGAGGTCTAATCATGTTGGAATCTCATAAATCAAAATATTCCATTCATCCTGGATCGGATAAAATGTACCATGATTTGAGGAAGTTATACTGGTGGCCGAATATGAAAGCTGACATTGCGACATATGTCAGTAAGTGCTTGACATGTGCTAAAGTCAAGGCTGAACACCAAAAGCCGTCAGGATTACTTCAGCAGCCGGAAATTCCTGTTTGGAAATGGGAGAGAATTACAATGGATTTCATTACAAAGCTTCCAAGAACACCATCTGGATATGATTCAATTTGGGTCATTGTTGACCGATTGACTAAATCTGCTCACTTTATTCCGATGAATGAGAAGTATAAAATGGAGAAGCTTACTCGATTGTATTTGAAGGAGATTGTTTGTAGGCACGGGGTGCCCGTGTCGATTATTTCGGACCGAGACCCTCGTTTCGCATCAAGGTTTTGGAGATCTCTTCAAAAGTCATTGGGGACGAATTTAGATATGAGCACTGCTTACCATCCTGAAACTGATGGTCAGAGTGAAAGAACGATACAGACATTTGGGAATTTTGTGTTGCGTGCTTGCGTGTATTGACTTGGTATTTAGACTGGGTTAAGCACATTAATACGTAACTGAATTCTCATACAATAATAGTTAACAACGCAATATAAAAGCCGCACCTTTCAAAGCTCTATACAGAAGGAAATGTAGACCCCTTATGTTGGAGTGAGGTTGGAGATAGCCCAACTCACAGGACCAGAAATGATTCGTAAAACGAAAGAGAAGAATGTGTTCAAATCAAGAAGAAACCGATAATTTGCTGCTCGAAATAGCAGACAGAAAAGTTTATGCGGATGTGAAAAACGTAAACCTTGGAGTTCGAAGTGGGTAACAAAGTTATGCTGAAAGTATCACCGTGGAAATGTGTTGTTCGATTTAGAAAACATGGGAAATTAAGTTCCCATTATATTGGACCATTCAAGATTTAACAAGAGTCGGTTTCAGCATATGAACGGGAATAACCTCGATGGGGGCCCTTTTTTTTTCAAGGAATACATAATACATTCCATGTTCGAACTTGAAGAAGTGTTATCGGATGAAGATCTTATTATTCCTCTTGACGAAATAAGGATCGACGAGAAGTTGTATTTCATCGAAGAACCTATCAAAATCATGGATAGAGAAGTGAAACAACTTAAGCAAAGTCAGATTCCTATAGTTAAAGTTCGATGGAACTCGAGTCGTGGACCGGAGTATACTTGGGAACGGGAGGACCAGATGTGGAAGAAATACCCACATCTCTTTGATTTTAATAAGAAGCGGGCGACAAGATGAATTGATCTTCAGGGACGAAGATCCCTTTTTAGGGGGAAATGCTGTGACAATCCGTCAATTTCAGGTCGTTATTTTATTCTCGAGTATTAATTATAATTTTCAATTTTATGTTGAGATATGAACTCACGACTAACCGGGAAGAAATTAGGGCTTACACTTGTAATTTAAGTAACGTTTATGAAGAACCGGCGAATCCTACGTTAAGCATCGACGTTTATATTTTCAAAATGCCGTAGAAATATTTTTATTACATTCGTTTTTATTTTTCGTATCTCGTACTATTTTTACTTTTTACGAAAAACGACTACAAACCGTACCTTTTTAAATATCGGACTTTGAAAATACCCGTATTTACAAATTTGGGGGCAAGTAATAAACTCACCCCACTAATATAACCATGCAAAGGGTGACAAAACCAAAGTGGGGAGGTGTCTACTTTGTGTTTAGTCTTGCACCAAATGTGCACACTTGGCATACTTGCTCTAAACACATATAAGGCCACTTTGACCAAGAGATACACACACAATTCATTATATCAACAAAAAATTCTGCATTTTTGCTCTCCCTCCTCCTCCCTTGACGCCACACACACTCCACAAACACCCCTTTTATAAATTTTTGAAGATCAAAGATTAAGCACACTAGTGAATATGACTAACTAGTGTAATCCTTACATTTTTGAGGTGATTTAAAGAGGTTTTAAAGAAGGTTTTTATACAAGTTGGGGCTGAAGTTAAACAAGTTTTTATCAAGTTTTTGGGTAATGAAAATGGTGATCTAAAATAATTTGAATGAAGATTAAAGTTGGAGTAGAAGGGTTATATTGTTTTTTTGTGATCAATTGATCATTCTCATTATTTACTTGGGGTAAAACTCTACTTGTTTTCATTATTATTGTATTTTTGATTTCCTTATTGTATATGTAAATGTATGATATATGATGATCAAGAGGTGAAATGGTTCATGCATGCATAGATCTAGATCAAAAATGGCTTAATCAACTATTGAAACTAGCTAGAAATCACTAAAAATTATGGGCTGATGTTAACAGTAAGTTCTGGAATTTTGAGTAACTTTGAGATTTGATTTGAATACTCTAAGTTGTAGACAAATGTCTTGTGATCATGTAGCAAATTGGATCCCCATTGGATTGTAAAAATTGAGTAAGTTATGGACAAAACACTAAAACTAGTTGATTCTGACCTTGCTATACAGATGACACAAAAAGTCATACTTACGTACTGAGTTGGTTAAAAAGATAAAACTATGAGACCTAGAAAAACGCATGTAGGTTCTTGACCAATTGGATGATCAACCAATTCATTATGGTTTGTAAATGGCATCAAAAATGGTGAAAGTGATATTTCAGTCCGAATTTGTAACTTGACCTTTAGGTATAAAAGTAACCCTATGTATATGTATGACTAAAAGATGTACTAAAATGAGTTTAAACTTGTAAAGTGAACTTAAATATGAAGCCAAGCATATAAATATATAAATTATACCATTTACGGTTTATAAATTACGACTATTTTTGTAAACATAAAAGTATACAAAATTTACTACTACCCGAACACTATAATATGTAAAGCGATTTTTGTAACTAAAACCCGAGGTGGTAGGACCCACTTCTTGGGAGTTTTTAAAAGCTAACTTACTGATAATAAACATGTCCCGACCTCGAGAATCTAAAAATTTATAATAAAACTCATTTACAAGCTTGAATGGGCCATAAGGCCTAATTGGGCCACTAGGCCCAATGTAATAAAATAGACATATTGGACTTGGCTTTAAGCCCAACCCACTTGGGCTTAATTAATGAGCTAAGACCTGGTCTTGGGTTAATAATATCAACCTAATAACTTAATGGGCTTGCTTATTGGGCCTATTGGGCTTTTTGAGCTAATTTAGACAATACTAGTAAAATGGCTAATAAAAACAAGTTAAAAACCTAGAAAACTCTAAGTGTGAAATAAATATGTTGCAAGAGCATGATCATCATATAAACTACATGTATACATATATTATTTAATTTATGATTTATCCGTAAATTTTTAACGACAAGAAACCTAAGTCCGTTACAATTTGTATAGGTCTTGGTTGATTGACGCGCCTACTTCCGAAGTTTTTATTCATCGATATTCTCATCCGACATCACTAAGTGAGTTCATAGCCTCGCATTTTTACACTTTAATTGTTTTATAAACCCGCGAGGGAGATAACATGCTTGTTTTTAAAATAGAACACAAGGGAGATTGTATGCTAGTAGCCTTGATTATTATATGTAAGAATTAACTCTCTAGAATAAAAGACTCTCGAAATCATGAATTGTTAATTGCCAGGTAATGGCATATGCTTATACATGGAATAGTACTATTTGGAGGTTGCCACCTCTAATCCGTGACGACTAGCTATCGTCTCGTGTCGGGAAAATGACACTACGGATGCGTTGTATAGAGAATAATATGCACTCATAGCGAGGGTGTATAGTGGGCATTTTGTATTGATATGGTAACGTTCGATTCATGAGGCTTATAATAATCCCCCTATAACGTTGTCTGATCCACATCGTTATATCCTAAAAATTTTGAGAAATGATACTTGTGTCGAGATTAGAATTGGAACAAACCACAATATTTTTATGGATTTTATATAATAAATCCTATGGATTCACTCACATTATTGTTACGTTTAGCATGTTTTATCTCAGGCCTTGTAGGTAATTCGGCGATGGAGATTTTGGTTGGTCGCTTATGTGAAAACCTAAATGTATATTGAAGGCCCAATAAATAAAAGTCAGTCGAAGATGATTGCAAAAATGATTTGTATGAATTAAGAAACAATTTGGGACCTATGATGTTAAGACTTTTATTTCGAATGAATGTATTGTAAAAACTTCTCTTTTCGAGTCGTTATCTATGCTTGAGTTGTTATAATATGACGTGCACCCCAATGACCCTTCCGCCGAGACGTATAAAAATGGTGGTGTTACAGATTGGTATCAAGAGCTTAAGTTATAGAGAACAAAAGATTTTCAAAAAAAAATGACGAAATTTTTTTTTTGAAATCTTTTGACTATAACGGCGCAATAGAAATCTCCGAATTAACGACGGGACAAGAATGAGAAGGATTTTAAATATCGAATATATTGGAAATAATATAGTATGTAGTAAAATGAGATTTTCATTTATTTTAATATAAATGTTCGATTATGTGATTATTTTAATTACTAATACGATAAATTTATACGACATGGATTGTCATGAGAACCCTAACCCTCTTACGAACCGAACACGCTATCCTAAGAAAAACCCAGTTTATTCTTGATCCAACCTAAGTTGCGGATGTCCAAGGAATTCCTAACGAAATGGTTGACATTTCGGACGACGTTGATTTAGTTGATTATGATGGTGATGATGAAGAAAACCCGAAAGAAGACCCGAAAGAAGAACCAGAACCGAATAATGGGCTTGTGAATCAATTTGCCCCACATGTTGACCCACATCAAAGCCCGATTTATGATGTGGTTGTTAGAGTATAATGATGGTGTAAAGAAGAGTTAATAATGAGGATATAAAAGACGAAGAATGTAGACAAACTTTGGTGTAATGTTTTAGAGAGGTTTGAAGTGTTGAGAGTGGTGAAAAGCCACATTGAAGAAAAGATTGACTGAACTGAGACTAATTTGCGTGGGTTCGTTGGAAAGTGTGGTTATAAGCTGAGGGGAGGTTGCATGTCCTCGAGTGTGGAACAAGATGTATTATATGGAGATGGTTCGCATTGGGGATATCCTAAGCCAACATCCGATGATGAAGGTAAGAGCGTGCCGAGAAAGAAATCCTAAGAAATCAACTTATTGAGGGGCTAAGTGATCTTCCGAGCCCTGTGGACCACCTAGTTGACTCTTAGTAGATTAGTTTATCTTTTGTATTATCTTTTTGTAAATCACTAACTAAACTAGATATCTAGTTTATTAGAACAGTCCTTGGAGTTGTATACATTAGATGCTACATTTAATATGTCACCGAGAACAACTTAATGACACGTTGTGATTAATAAATGACTATCTTTTGATTTCTAAAATCTACGTGTGTCTTTGTTATGTATTCTTTCATGTTGTTTCTTTTAACTGATCCTATTGATTGATGCAATCATTGAAAGAATACTCATTATGATTTTGAATTGTGTTCTAACTTTACTTTTCTCCTCTTATTCTCAATCGCCATCTGAATATTTAAAAATCATGGATCTCAATGATTATTATTGGCTAAACTCAATTCCTAAAATATTGTAATCATTCTGTTCACTCATTCATTTTGTGAACCACTCTTTACTATGCACGATGCAAACCACTTATCAAGTTAAATAGTTAATATAATATCAACCTGAGAAAATTTAAATTGTCATCATTTTATGAGTTATTTTAATTGAGAAATTAAAAATAGTAGCTATCACATAAAAATTTATTATTAAACATCTTGTAACTGTATATACTTTCATACTATGAACGGACTAGTAGAAATCATTTTTGATTTTCTATCTACTAATTAAAGCAAGATGATACATTTAAATATGTGACATTAGTTTGACGAACTGAGCATATGCATTGCTATTCCAGAATATACATAGTCCTAGCACCTACGAAAATTTAGTATGGGGCCCATGCAAGGTTGAATAGTAGTCACCGTAAGATTTTGATAAAGATCAATTTTTAACCGTAATTCCGAAGAAAAAAAAATTTGGCTTCCAAGTATTACAAGTTAGGGACATCTACATATGTGCCCTTATCCTTTTCCCAATCGAATTAACCATCTGTGGATGCGGTCTTACTTGACAATTGTTATTCTACCTCTTATTTCCTTTCTTTTCATCATGAAATTCTTTGGACACTTATCCAAATTATCGACTACTGATACCCGACTTGAAGTTTCGACGTTTCTATCCTTTCTTTTCGACTAATCCTCCTTTGAGTAACGTGGGTAAAGATCCGAGATGCCTTCGGATGTGAATAACGAATTATGAAAGTACGGGGTTTATGCATACCCATCATGGTATGCGTCTCTCTTTTGACTCGAAATTCGCTCGTGTGAATCACGCGTTGACTTTGCTCTTCAATTGCTAACTCTGTCTCTTGATTCCCTTGATTCGAGAAAGGTTATGAGTTATTCCTAGCTATGAAGTCGAATTGGCCGATGGAGAAGTAGTAAGTACCAATAATGTGTGAAAAAGGTGTACACTTAATCTTTTAAACCGTTCTTTTCCAATCGATTTAATGGTTATTGAACTAGGAGGTTTTGATATCATTATTGGGATGGATTGGTTATCACGATATGATGCCACTATTTTATGTGGTGAGAAAAAGGTTAGGATTCCTTGTAAGTAAAGACGTTGGTTATCGAAGGTGAAGAAAAATTCCGATTGAAGGATCGTATTCTTGAATTAAATTCAAAAGTAAATCGAAGAAAGGTGGAACGCCTAATTTTAGCACAAGTAAACCGCGCAAGAAACCGAAAAGAAGCGATTAGAAATGTTCCAGTTTATCCTTAGATATCCCTCGAGGTCATTTCTGAAGAAATAAACCTGACTTCCGCCACCTAGGCATTGAGTTCCGAAGTGATCTTAACCTCGTGCTAGCACCTGTGGCCCGTGTGCCATAACATTTAGCACCAACCGAAATGTGAAGAGATTCCGAAGCAAACACAAGAGTTTGTTGGAGAACGGTTTTTTTTTTTATTCGACCCGCTCTTCACCGTGGGGAGCTCCGGTATTGTTTTGTAAAAGAAGAAGGATGGATCGTTCCGAATGTGCATTGATTACCGCGAACTGAATAAGTTGACGATCAAGAATCGATATCCATTACCGAGGATTAATGACTTATTTGATCAACTGCAAGGTTCTAGTGTTTATTCAAAGATTGATTTTACGGTCTGGATATCACCACTTCTATTCCCGCGAGGAAGACAATCCAAACACAGCATTTTAGAACTCGTTATGGACATTATGAGTTTCAGGTAATGCCTTTTGGACTGACTAATGCACCTGCAGTATTCATAGACTTGATGAATCACGTGTGCAAGCAGTATCTTGATAAGCTCGTGATTGTATTCATTGATGACATTCTGATTTATTCCAAAAATAAAGAAGAACATGGTGAACATTTGAAGACTATCTTAAAATTGCTAAGGAGCGAAAAGTTGTACGCTAAATTTTCGAAATGTGATTTTTGGCTTATACGTGCAATTCCTTGGCCATGTGATTGATAGTAGTGAAGTTCATGTTGATCCTGCAAAGAACGAAGCCATTAAAAATTAGGCTTGCACCTGGGGGCCTATCTACACCAACAGGAAGTGTTACAATTTTTGGGTTTGGCAGGATTTATATCGAAGGTTTATTAAGGATTTTTCACTAATCTCCAAACCATTAACTAAACTTACTCTGAAAAATAAGCGTAAGAGGTGTGGGCGACCTACGAAGAGGAGACATTTTAAACATTGAAGCTGAAATTGTGTAGTGCGCCAATATTATCACTACCCGAAGGAAGCGAAGACTCTGTTGTATATTGCGATGCGTCCCTTAAAGGATTTGGAGCTGTGTTGATGCAACGAGAAAAGGTGATTGTGTACAGCTTTAGACAACTTAGAAAGAATGAAGAAGACTAGACGACCCATGACTTGGAATTGGGAGCGGTGGTTTTTGCTCTTCGATTATGGAGACATTATTTGTACGGGCACAAAGTGTACGAATCCACCTATACAAAATCCTACAATATATTTTGGATCAAAAAAGAGCTAAACATGAGGCAGCGTAGGTGGATTGAACCTCTGAGTGATTATGATTGTGTTATCCGTTATCACCCAGGGAAGGCGAATGTTGTCACTGATGCGTAAGCATGAAGGATAAAGATCCGATTCGAGTGCGTGCTTTGGTTGTGACAGTGCATAATAATTTACCCGAACAAATTTGAAATGCACAAGTTGAAGCGTGCAAGAAGGGGAATATTGGAGCCGAAGGATTTCTTGGCAAAGGATAGCCATTCGAAGTTAGACCCGATGGTACGAAATGTCTGAAAGGACGAATATGGTTACCATTATTTGGAGGATTGAGAGACCTAATCATGTGGGAATCTCATAAATAAATATTCCATTCATCCAGTGATCAAGCAAAATGTACCATGACTTTGAAGAAGTTATACTGGTGGCCGAATATGAAGGCTGACATTGCGACTTATGTCAATAAGTGCTTGACTTGTGCTAAAGTCAAAGACGAACATCAAAAGCCTTCAGGATTACTACAACAACCTGAAATCCATGTTTGGAAGTAGGAGAGAAATATCAATGGATTTGCGTTTCAAAAGCTTCAAGAACATCATCTGGAATGACAGATTTGGGTCATTGTGACTGATTGACTAAATCTGCTCACTTGATTCCGATGAATGAGAAGTTTAAAATGGAGAAGTTAACTCGATGGTATTTGAAGGAGATTGTTTGTAGGCACGGGGTGCCCGTGTCGATTATTTCGGACCTAAACCCTCGTTTTGTATCTGGATTTTTGGAGATCCCTTCAAAAGTCATTAGGGATGAATTTGGATATGAGCACTGCTTTATCATCATCAAACTGATGGTCAAGTAAAGAAACGATAGAGACAGTGGAAGTTGTGTTGCGTGCTTGCGTGATTGACTTTGGTAGTTGACTGGGATAAGCACTCACCTTTAGCTAGAAATCTCATACAATAATAGTTATCACCTAGTATAAGAAGCCGCACCTTTCAAAAGCCTACTATACAGAAGGAAATGTAGATCGCCTGTATGTTGGAGTGAGGTTGGAGATGCCCAACTCACAGGACCAGAAATGATTCGTGAAACGACAGAGATGATTGTGCAAATCAAGAACCGATTATTGGCTGGTCGTAGCAGACAGAAAAGTTATGCGGTTGTGAAACGTAAACCTTTGGAGTTCGAAGTGGGTAACAAATTATGCTAAAAGTATCACCGTGGTAACGGTTTGTCGATTTAGAAAACATGGGAAATTAAGTTCCCATTATATTGGACCATTCAAGATTTTATCAAGAGTAGGTCCGGAGGCATATGAACTGGAATACCTCGATGCTCAAGGAATACAAAAACATTTCCATGTTCTAAAACGAACTTGAAGAAGTGTTATCGAATGAAGATCTTATTATTCTCTACGAAAAAGGATCGACGAGAATTGTAATTCATCGAAGAACTATCAAAATCATGGATA
The DNA here is from genome assembly GCA_026074375.1 of Tanacetum coccineum. Taxonomy (NCBI): domain Eukaryota; kingdom Viridiplantae; phylum Streptophyta; class Magnoliopsida; order Asterales; family Asteraceae; genus Tanacetum; species Tanacetum coccineum. The sequence goes on from BQNB010012686.1 coordinate 61,707, forward strand.
GAGAAGTGAAACAACTTAAGCAAAGTCGGATTCCTATAGTTAAAGTTCGATGGAACTCGAGTCGTGGACCGGAGTATACTTGGGAACGGGAGGACCAGATGTGGAAGAAATACCCACATCTCTTTGATTTTAATAAGAAGCGGGCGACAAGATGAATTGATCTTCAGGGACGAAGATCCCTTTTTAGGGGGAAATGCTGTGACAATCCGTCAATTTTAGGTCGTTATTTTATTCTCGAGTATTAATTATAATTTTCATTTTTATGTTGAGATATGAACTCACGGCTAACCGGGAGAATTAGGGCTTACATTTGTAAATTACGCGACGTTTACAAAGAACCGGCGAATCCTACGTTAAGCATCGATGTTTATATTTCCAAAATGTCGTAGAAATATTTTTATTACATTCGTTTTTATTTTTCGTATCTCGTACTATTTTTACGTTTTACGAAAAAACGACTACAAACCGTACCTTTTAAATATCGGACTTTGAAAATACCCGTATTTACAAATTTTGGGGCAAGTAATAAACTCACCCTACTAATCTCACCATGCAAAGGGTGACAAAACCAAAGTGGGGAGGTGTCCACTTTGTGTTTAGTCTTGCACCAAATGTGCACACTTGGCATACTTGCTCTAAACATATATAAGGTCACTTTAACCAAGAGATACACACACAATTCATTATATCAACCAAAAATTCTGCATTTTTGCTCTCCCTCCTCCTCCCTTGACGCGAAAACTCAAGATAAAAAAAAAAAAAAAAACAACAAGAAAACCACACACACTCCACAAACACCCATTTTATAAATTTTTGAAGATCAAAGATTAAGCACACTAGTGAATATGACTACCTAGTGTAATCCATTGCATTTTTGAGGTGATTTAAACAGGTTTTAAAGAAAGTTTTTATACAAGTTGGGGCTGAAGTTAAACAAGTTTTTATCAAGTTTTTGGGTAATGAAAATGGTGATCTAAAATAATTTGAGTGAAGATCAAAGTTGGAGTAGAATGGTTATATTGTTTTTTTTGTGATCAATTGATCATTCTCATCATTTACTTGGGGTAAAACTCTACTTGTTTTCATTATTATTGTATTTTTGATTTCCTTATTGTATATGTAAATGTATAGATGATATGATGATCCAGAGGTGAAAATGTTTCAGCAAGCATAGATCTAGATTAAAAAATGGCTTAAATAACTATGAAACTAGCTAGAAATCATAAAAATATGGGCGAAGTTAATAGTAAGTTCTGGAATTTTGAGTAACTTTGAGATTTTATTTGAATACTCTAAGTTGTAGACAATGAGTCTATGTAACATGTAGCAAATATGAATCCCCATTGGATGTAAACATTGAGTAAGTTAAGGACAAAACACTAAAACATATGATTCTTACCTTGCTATACATATGGCACAAAAAGTCATATTTACGTACTGGGTTGGTTTAAAAAGCTACAACTAAAGATACCTATATAAAATCATGTAGTGTTCTGGACCGAATTGGATGATCCCACCAATACATTATGGATAAGTAAATGACATCAAAATGGAAAAAGTGAGATTTCAGATCGAATTCTGTAACTTGACCTTTAGTATAAAGAGTGAACCCAAAGAATAATTATGACTAAAAATGTAACTAAAACGAGTGTTAAAATTTGTAAAGTGAACTTAAAATATGAAGCAAACATATAAATATATAAATTATATACCATTTACGGTTTACAAATTACGACTATTTTCGTAAACATAAAAGTATACACAATTTACTACTACCCGAACGCTATACTATGTAAAGCGATTTTTGTAACTAAAACCCGAGGTGGTAGGACCTACTTCTTGGGAGTTTTTAAAATTTAACTTACTGATAATAAACATGTCCCGACCTCGAGAACCCGAAAATTTCTAATAAGACTCATTTACAAGCTTGAATGGGCTATAAGGCCTAATTGGGCCACTAAGCCCAATGTATTAAAATAGACATATTGGACTTGGCTTTACAACCCACCCACTTGGGCTTAATGAATGGCTAAGACATGGTCTTGTGTTAATATATCAACCTAATAACTTAATGGTCTTGCTAATGGCCTAATAGGCTTTTTGAACTAATTTAACAATACTAGTAATCATGGCAATAAAAAAAGTTTAAAACCTAGAAAACTCTAAGTGAGAAATACATATGTTGGCAAGAGCAAGATCATCAAATAAACTACATGTATACATATACTTATTTTAATTATGAGTTTTCGTTAATTTTTATCGACCAAACCTAAGACCCGTTTTAACAATTTGTATAGGGTCCTGGTGATTGACGCGCCTACTTTTTTTTTTTTTTTTCGAAGTATTTTTATTCATCGCTATTCTATCCTACCATCACTAAGTGACTTCATAGCCTCGCATTTTTACACTTTAATTGTTTTAAAACCCACGATGAGATAACATGCTTGTTTATAAAATATAACAAGGGAGATTAGTAATGTAGTACCTTGATTAATTATAAGTTAGATTACTCGCTAGATAATAAACCCACGTAAATCAAGAATTGTTAATTGCCAGGTATGCAATAGGCTTAATACATGGGAATGGTACTATATTGGAGGTTGCCCCACCCAATCCGTGACGACTAACTATCGTCTCGGTCGGAAAATGACACTAACGATGCATGTATAGAGAATAATATGCACTCATATAGAGGGTGGTATAGTGTGGGCCATTTTTTGTTATTGATATGGTAACGTTTCGTTTCAAGAGGCGTTATAAATAATACCCCTAATAACGTTTCCTATCCACATCGTTATATCCTGAAAATTTATTGAGAAATGATACTTGTGTTCGAGATTATGATGTTGGGGACCAACATATTTTTATGTTTTTATAAATAAACCCTATGGATTCACTCACAATATATTTGACGTTTTAGCATATTTATCTCAGGTCCTTGAAGGTCATTCCACGATGGATGATTTTTGTTTGTCGCTTATTGGAACCAAATATTTTGAAGGCCATATAAATAAAAAGATCTTTCGAAGATGATTTGCAAAAATGTTGTATGAATTTATTAAACAATTTGACCTATGATGTAAACTTTTATTGAATGAATGGTAATTTAAAACGTCTCTTTCGAGTCGTTTTCTATGCTTGAGTTGTTATATTATGACGTAGCACCCCAAATGACCCTTCCGCTGAGACGTATAAAAATGGGGGTGTTACATAACTTCTATGCCAGCAGCATTAACAGTTGGACTAACAGTATTAATTGTGTTACTAGCTGTATTAACATTGTTAGTGCTGCTAACATTGTCATCTTTCTGTTGATAAACTCTTGGCTCCTCTGTACTTGGAACCTCACTATCTTCATTCCCTGGATCTTCAGCATCTTTCTTTTCCTCCTCCCCTGATGGTTTGAATCCAGCATCAGGAGAACTCTTTGAATCTTGAGAGAATAGTGGATAAGCAGGCCACATTGGTAGTAGAATGTAATCTTTGCCAGGTACTGTCTCCATTCTAGCTTTACCTGCATCATTACATGCTTTTGTACCTCCAAAGGCAACAAATCCTCCATCAATTTCTTCATAATCTGTAAGATAAGATCTGTTTCCTGTCATGTGCCTAGAGCATCCACTGTCAATCACTATTTTATCTTTCAAATCTTGCTGTGGATTGCCTTGCACATAATGGTAGGAAAATTAGTTTCTTTTAGGGACCCAAGCCATTACTGCCTTGGATCTGCCTTGTGCATCAATATAGTCAAATCTTTTAAAGGACATTGATGCACTATTGTTTCTGGAGACATGGTCTAAAGCTTTATGCTTTGGTCTCCAAACACAACATGCTGAGGCCTTAACAGCATTTCCCTTGTTTCCCTTAACAACACTAAGAACTGCTTTTGGCCTAGCAGTATTAACCCTTGTTCCCTTAACAATATTAACCTTTTAAGTGAAATTACAGTTATTAGCTGCTATTATTTTGTTAAAAGGCCTTCTAGCAGTTGAATATGCATTATTAATAACATTTTTCATGGGTCCTGCATTATTCACTGCTGTTCTTGATTGAACAGTATTAACTAGTCTAATGATCGTGTCAATAGTGTATATATATATATATATAGGTAAACCGGCAAATCACTTTTAACAATCGATAAACCAACTTACAAATAAAATATAATTCCAGAAGTATCGACTTCGAAAGTAACTCCTTCTAGTCGTTTCCCGGGTCGTTTATGTTCCAACAAGGCGTGAATTGAACTTTTTGTTGAAGTTTGTGATCGGGATTTTGAATAGTTCAAAGATTTTTGATTTGTTTCTATATCTACTGACAAAATATAAAAGCATAAAAAACAATTTAACAATTAAGGAAATTACGATTCTAAATTAAAAACGTTAACGGAATTAAAGAAACGCGACGAATTAAGGAACTAAATCAAATTTTAATCTTAATAATAATGGCAAAAATAAACATGGTAATTACAACTATCATTCTAAAAATAAAAATGCTAAGAGAATAGAGATACCAAATATGTTGAAGAGCAAAAATAACGAGATGAGACCCGCTCCATAAACTTTAAAAACCCATTTCCAAAGCTTCTCCAATTAACCAGATATGTACTTTTTCATAAAAATAAACTCTTCACTAATTACCAATTGACTATACCTCTTAAACAAAATTACTAATTTATAAAATAAAAAAAATGATAACAAGTCATTCTTAAAAAATTAGTTTCAAGTGAAGGAAACGAATAAGGAAACGAATTAATGAAACTTAGAGGTTTCGTAGAAATGCTTAGCTAGGAAAAATAATAACAAAAGTTATTGAAAATGCAATATAAATGATGCTGTTGTGATTGACGTAAATGAGCAAAGGAAAAAGAAATACTAAAATGAAAATTAGAGTATGACAATGATCAAAATATAATTACTGCAATATGATTTGTAAACAAAACTTAAAAAGTCTAAAATTAATTGAAACATAGGAGTCTGTGAGGATGAATCAACACCAGGTCCTCGTTGTCTCACTTAACTAAGAAGGAAACAAAAATTGACATTATATAAATTAATTCACTACTCCTAAACTAATCTAAAAACTAAAAATAATGAAAACAAAAATGTGATGAACGCCTAGATGGGATGCGGCTAAGAAAAAAAATGAGATGGATAAAGTAGAAATGAATACAAACTAAATAGGAACCTGCGTTTCATAATCACGTAGAGTAACAAATCCGAACCTTCAAACAACAAACCGGGCATCAATCGAACCAATCTTCGATACAAATGAAAAGGAATCAAAATCTTGAGAAGAGTATTTGCTTACATAAAAGTAAATTACAGGAAAAGTAGAATAAAAAAAAGCTTAAAAAGACTGTAAATAATTTAAGACAGAGCTATACTATTCCTAAATGATTTCCAATGTGTGATTTCATCTCTATTTATAGGGAAATGTTGTGAGGTGAAATCTCCTTAGCCTTCAATTCTTCCCAATCATTCCATACTTGCTTATGGAAAGCAATAATCACCATTAAACCGCATCTTGAATACTTTGACTTTCCCATTCAACTCGAAGCTGCAAATTAATTGCTTTGACCTTGACCATTTAATGCGCCATTTTTGACTCAAATTTTATTATATTTCGAATGAAGGTGAAGCGGGTAACGATCGTTAGCCGTGGGACTAATGATGCAATCGTTAAGAGGACTAATGGTGAGAATGGTTTTTGGTTTAAAAGGCTAACGGTTGTTGAGTCCTTATTTGGGCTTCTTTCTTGGGTTGGGCCGATTTATGGTTTTGGGCTTTTTATTGTTTAAGGCTTTTGTATAAATGGCATAATGGGCTGACTTGGCCCATTAACTTGGGTTAGGTTGAGGTTACTAAGATGCATACGCCTTCAGATTCGGTTTTCCACGATCTTTCCAATCTCGTGTTCGGTTTTGTCCGGTTTTGGCCTTGTTTTTGTCTTTTTGTTGATATCCGATACCTGCACAGTACACAACACAAAACAAGCATATATTTGGCATTTTATGTCCGTTTTTGGTTAATTAAGCTCGTTTTATTGAGATAAATGTATGTGTATTTAAGCACATACCATCTAACAACATTAACTAAAATTGGGCCAGACCTAGTTAAGACTGTTCTTGGAACCATGTTCCTTTTTGGACTGGAGTGAGTTAATTTAGAGAAATTATGTTTGTTTACCCTTTGAACATTGGTCCAAACTGGTTTTGCAAATCTTCCATTATTATACTAGTTATTGCAATCATTTATCAAATGATCAAAACTACCATGTTGAACATCTCAAAATCACTTCCTAATTTTTGAGACATCTGTTGGTTCCAGTTCCTCTTGTTCCCTCTAGGACTAGGTTTATTTTGCCTATTTTTATCAACTGATGTTTTCCTAGGAGATTTTACTTGCTCAGTAGACTTAACAAAGTTTATCTTAGCAAAACTAGGTTTATTAAACATCTCAACTGTTCTAACCTTAGGCACATTTTCTTTATCACTCTCAGATACCCAATCCTCAATAATTGGGGCTCAATTTTCTTTTCTAGAAGTCTTAGATTCATTAGTCTTAACAGTAGGCTTTTCAACTACAGACTCACTAACATTCACATCAACAAAATCATCTAGACTAGGATAAACTAAATCAGAATTTGGTGGCATAAAATTCCCAATATAGGGAGGTGGGACAACATTATATCCTAATCATGTTTTGCAATTATCCATTATCTGTCTGTCTAGAAGTTTACTTAGGTTTTTTGATGAATTTTCAAATTTTTATACTGTAAGTTGAACCTCATCTTTTTCTTTTGTAGCCAACTCTAACTTCCTTTTAAGCTCTGTAATATCTAAATCTATTAAATAGATTTCATGTTTTTAGAGTTTTATATCTTCTTCATACACAAAATCATTTTTCTTAAAGACTAACAGTCTAGCTTCTACAAATTCTAAACCAGTTTTATAAGAGACAACACTTATCCTAGCTGTTCTTAAGTCTTTAACTAATTGTTCATTTTGTTCTTTTAGATCTTTTACACATTCTAGACAAGATGAACAACAATTTGAGTCATTAGATACCTTAGAGTTTGTAGAAGAAGTTAAACTTGTTGAAGAATATGCCATGAGAGCAAAATTGGTTGGACCTTCTTCTGCTTGGTCACTCCAATCATAGCCAAAGCCATCACACTGAGATACTAAGGAATTTGAAGTAGTTTCTTCAATTGGCACAGTCCTTCTTGTAGGCTCATTGTTCTTGCTATCTTGATTCCTGGGTGCCCTGCACTCCCTTGCAAAGTGTCCTCTCTTGTGGTAGTTGAAACACTCCACCTTGGACTTGTCAAACCCAATTCTTTCTTTGTTGGCCATGTCCAGCTTCCAGTATTCTTTAGGAATCTTCTTGCCCTCATAGTCAGCATAGCAATGTTCCACCTTAAGTCCATCTATTCTAGATCATCAGGATGGATTTGTTGTAAATCTTCATTATCAAGTTGTGGATTGGTTGGTTGGCTAGCAAAGAAGGAATAAATCACAGCATCACTTAAATTTTCAATAGTTGTTGAGCTATCAGCAACACCCTGAGTGCTAGCAGTATTAACACCCTGAGCAGTATTAACTGCTCTAGTTGCACTGTTAGTGCTGCTAAAGGACAGAAAGACTACATTGTGTGAGTTTGTAGTTGAGCTAGATGTCCCCTTGACCTTTGATTCATAAGCCGTCAGGTAGTTGAAGAGGTCATCCAAACTCAATGTCTTAATCTCTGGTTTGTTCCTCCACACAATAGTATGCATAGTCCATTCTTGTGACAAACTTCTCAAGAACTTCTGATTAATGTCTTCTTGAGGAATAACTTCACTATGCATCTCTAGTTGATTAATTAGCTTTTGAAGCCTTTCATAAGTTTACTCAATCACTTATGTGCTAGATGCAACAAAGTTTTCATATTGCTGCTTTAGAAGATTTTTCTGAGTTTTCTTTGTAGCAGTATTACCTCTAAATCTATTCTCAATAGCCTGCATCAGTGTCTTAGCATCCTCGTATGAGTTGAAATTTAATTGATGCTCATTAGGTAAAGCTGTAGAGTTCTAAATAACTCCTTAGATCGTTTATAGCTCAGATTGTTTAGATCTTTATATCTAGGATTAACAATAACAATGATAACAATACGCATCGAAATATAAATAAGAACATCAATGTTATTGAACAAGGTTTTATTACCATACATTTCAACCAAGCCTCAAATCTATATGATCAGTATAGATCAGTTACCACCTGTAATAGGGATTAAGGAAACCTTAATTACATTGAGGCTACACCACACAAACTAGACGTCTACATTGATCCAGTGTACACACACACACATGTTTTTCTGGATATCTAAAACTATGTCTATGAAACTTTTTATATAGAGAGTTCAAGACTTATAAAGGAAGATAAACATTAGACAACTAAATCTTTTAAACATTAAGGAATATCTTCTGTTATCTTTATCTTCTTAAGGAGATCTTCCAGAATCTTTATCTTTTGATATCATTGACCAAATCTTCCATAATTCTCCACTAGCTTGTAGAATTCTTTAATGACGATTTAGATCCTTTTGTTTCATTCTTTTGTTCTTTTGTCTCATCAAATCTATAATTCCCAACAATCTTCCCCTATTTGATGATGACAAAACAAACATGTTCTTGTACAAACTTCATCATAAAGCCTTTAATCAAAGCTTCCCCTGAAGTTGAGATCATGGATCTCCCTGAATGAAACAAACTTCCCCTTAAGTAGATTTCCTTTGTACCATGCCATGTCACCACACATAATAAGCTGCAAATCCTATCTCTGTAATCTTCTTCCCCTTTTTGTCATAATCCAATAGGGGTCTTGTGAAGATAAGCAACTTGAATCTTTACAACTACAAATCATATACTACACTACTAATCCAGCCTTCTAATGTCTCAAATTACCCTCCATGACGCATAATAAGAATAATGAATTCAGTAAGAAACTCAAACTAGGAGTAGTAATAATGACTAGCAGTAGTAAAAACCTTCACCTCAATGCCACATGTAAATGGTTAAACATTTTAACAATAAGCTTCCCCTGAAACCTATATGTTAACCATCTCTTGAATCTTCAATTCTGTAGGCTTTTTGTAATGATTACTGATGAAGAAAACTAAGTATAACAAACTTGATGCTGAAGTAGAATAACCCAAACTTGTGTCTTATATCTTGTACTATCCACGTGACTTCGAACTTATAAATAAATCTGTGAAATATAAGTAGATCGCAACCTCTTGACAAAAATCCTCATCTTCTATGAGACACATACCAAGTGATAGCAAATGTACGCATTGAGCACCATAAGAGAAATCGCACACCTTTGCTAGATTTTGACAAGTCTTCGTCACACCGTTGTAAGTACGAATAAGTTATCATTAAACGTTGTCAGCCGAAGATATGATAAAACACATACCCAAGTAATTCCACTTCATCGTCAAATAAGTAATAAACAACCTTCTTCATAACCAATTCTTCAATTAATCCAAATACGAGCCTTTTAAACGTTTAAGAACATTTAAAACATAATCAATCTGTTAGCTTCCCCTTAAACGAAGCATCTAGTTCAATTCAAGATCCAAACCACGTGTGTGTCATCGAATAAAGCTAGCAATATTATCTTTGAATCCCAAACAGTAGTAACTAATTGCTTTTAACACTAGCAGCAGAAACATTATGAATGCTAACAGTAGTAACTCTTTAAAACAACAAGCATCATTAACTTACTACTGTTCTTCTTAAACTGGCAGCATTAACTTATCGTAAGGCAACAATACTAACCTTCAAAGATAATATATATACATATATATATATATATACATATATATATATATATATACATATATATATATATATACATATATATATATATATATATATACATATATATATGTATATATATATATATATACATATATATATGTATATATGTATAACTTTGTATACTTGTTTTCTTATTGGTCAGCACTAAGTAACAATAAGCAGCACTAATAAAGTCTTTCAATACCAGCATAAAATCATTAAAGCTCTAACAATATTAACTACAACCAATAAGCTAGCAGTAGTAACTGTTTTATGCTAGCAGTACTAACTTGTATTGACAGTATAAAGTGCTCCTTCCTCCTTACCTTTTTGTGACACTTTTTAGCGTCAGTAAAGTACCAATATTTACGATCACCAGTAGTACTGTGTCTCGTGGCAGTAGTAACCATCAATTACCACTGTTAAGGATACCTTTTTTTCTTTTTCTTTTTTTTAAAGTATCCAGACGACACTTTTTTAAGTGTCACAAAGCTGTCACGAATCCGTCACAAATTAGCATTCTCTTTCTACAGAATTAGAGTTTGTGAAAAACCCTAATATTTACCAACATCGTCTTGTACCAAAGGAACCAGAAACACCTCGAACCATTGTATTTTTTGCTTGATCACATTAGGTTTTATAGAAAACCCTAGATGCATCAAATATGTTCAAAGAACCAAAAGCAGAAACTTGTACCTTCTTTTCTTCATAGATTCGACATCAATAACACCTTGTAATCCTAGATATCAAGCCACAAGGCTCTGATACCAATTGTAGAGTTCTAAATAACTTCTTAGATCGTTTAAGCTCAGTTTGTTTAGAATTATATCTAGGATTAACAATAACATTGAACATAACATATGTATAGCAGAATTAACATAAGAACAATGATATTGTAACAAGGTTTCTTCATTATCAAACACTTCAAGCCCCAATTATATTTGATCAGAATATAACGGTTACAACTAATCTGTAACAGGATCAAGTTACCTTGACCTTAAGGCTACACCACACAAACTAGACGTCTACATCTCTAAAGATACACACACACATGTACACTACACACGTTTTTCTGGAATATCATGAATACTATGTCTATGATAATCTTGTATATAGAGAGTTCAAGGACGTTCAAGAGGTAGATAAACATTTGATAACTAATTCTTTTAAAACATTTAGGATTATCTTCTATTATTTTTATCTTTTAAGGAGATCTTACAGAATCTTATCTTTTGATTCATTGACAAATCTTCCATAATTTCACAGCTTGTTGAATTCTTTAATGACAAATTTTGTCCTTTTGTTTCATTCTTTTGTTTTTTGTCTCATCAAACATCTATAATTCCTACAAAATCCATCATACAAAGTGTGCTTGCCTTCATCATATGCCTTTTTATGACCTTCTCTTCCAACACTTTTGTAGGAGGATAATCAGTCTCCTTACTTCAACAGTTTTTGTTACTATGGGTGCTTATTACCATTTTCTTCGATACTCCCTAGAGTGTAATCAATGCATTGTAGGTACTGATCATCATCATCTTCAGAGATCATCATTACTTACCAGGTTGGAGTAGGGTTGCTTGATGATTTGAGTAGATTGAGATCATTGTTTCTTGAAAAAGTAAGATCTTGTGTGTAAAGTATAAAGGTTCTTCTATTCAAAGAAGATTCTCCCAAGCTCTGGATTACCACTTGTTGATCCTAATAGAATAGATTTTGCTAGCTTGTATAAGCATAAGTTGTCATTGTATAAAATCCAAAAACAATTTGATAAAAACCTTTGGAATTGTGAATAATCAAAGACTATCGGAAAATCTAGTCAATGATACAAAGAAGATTTCAATGAAACAGTAATGAATAAAATCAATAAACTAAAAACAATTTCACCAACTTTTAGCCTCTTTTTAAATTGACGAACACTCATCATGTTTTATAGTTTACAAAAACCTTTCGAAGATACAAATAGATTGACAGACAATGAAAAGATATCAAGCTTTTGCCCTAGGACATCTTTTTTTACACCAGGGTCCTATATGGCTTTACAATATTTTCCTAAATAGTTACAATGATCTTCTAAACAAAATAACTTATACGTTCTTTTACAAATTTTCTCATACATATCTCATAAGGAATCTTTATCTCCAATCAATATTTTTACAATTAGTAGTTGTAACTTTGTCAAGTAGTTGTAACTTTTGTACACAGCATCATAACTCCGATCACTAGCAGCTGTAAACTTTTACACCAAGCTGCATTAACTGTGTAACAAGCTAGAGTTGTAATACTTAGATATTTTCTTCATTCTCCGCCAATAATACTACTTTACTTGCAAGTTAGAGTACTAACTTTACTTTAGCAGTTTACAAACATTATTACTAGTTGTTCTCTAAGTTACACTAGGCAGAAAGTATAAGTTTATATGGTAGTATAACTATTAGCGTATTTTTTACAACTTTTTGCTAGTTGTAGTATACACTAAACACTTTTTCTTGATCTGCTAACTTTGATAAGAGCATAATAGTTAATTCCCAAACACTTATGAAGCTTTTAATACAAACAAAGTAACACCTTATTTTCGACCATATTGGTTAAATGCTCACTAAGAACAGGATGAAGGTTCAAAAAATCCTATGATCCAAACCCACCCGATATCATTGCTCAACCATCTCATCTAAACCCAAAAGAAACATTAAAAAGGAAGCCCAGAAGAATGACATCAGAAACCTAATCAATGTTCTAGTAACATTTATAGTAGATGAGAGTGATTGAATGAGGAGAAGTACCTACACCATTTCTTATGATCTACTGCTCAGTGGTGAGGATAGACTAAAAACTTGAGGAGGGAATTTTTTGACACTATGTACCAACTTACAAATTTGGGTTCTTGATTTGGAAACTCACAATGACCCACTCAGGCATGGAGATTGGACAGTTTAAAAAATGAATAAAAAAATGGTGAAAACGGGACTTGTCGAAGCTTTTGATTCTTTAGTTTCCCTTGATGAACACTTTGCTACTTTTCAAAGTTATTAGTCGAGGGGGATTGAGATTCTTAGTTTTTGTAAATGTTTACTTCATAACATTGCGTGAGGACACGGCAATACCTTAGTATGGGGGATTTTGGTATGTGCTTAATTACACATACCTTTTACCTTTAAAAACGAGCTAAAATAACCAAAAACGGACTTAAAATGCCAAATATACGCTTGTTTTGCTAATTGTATTGTGCAGGAACGGATAACTAAGAAAAGGACGAAAAACAAAGCCAAAACGACAAAACCGGACTCAAAATGGAAAAGACTGTGAAAGACAAAGCCAAACCGAAGCCAAAAAGTCAATCAAGTCAAAAAAAGTCAACAAAAATGTCAACTGGTCAAAGTCAAAGTCAACCCCGACAAATCCAAAAGTCAACATGTGAAGAAATATAAGTTTGAGGGTTAAAATTGCCATATAACTTAGAAAGGAATCATGGGTAAAGGAATCATGGTTGAAGAACCTTTGAAGATGAAGAAGAAAGATCAAGTCCTCTTTGATGAACAAGAAGCTATAAGGTTACAAGCCCAATTTGATGAGGAAGAGAGGATTGCAAGAGAAAAAGAAGAATCCAATGCTTCCTTAATTGCATAATGGAATGATATTCAGGATAAGGTAGAGACTGACTATGAATTAGCTCAAAGGCTGCAAGCAGAGGAATAAGAAGAGTTGACAATTAAAGAAAAGTCTAAACTATTTCAACAACTCTTAGAGAAAAGGAGGAAGCACTTTACAGCTAAGAGAGCAGAATAAAGGAGAAATAGAACACCCACAAAAGCTTAACAAAGGAGTATAATGTGTACCTATCTAAAAAACATGGCAGGATGGAAGCCTAAAGACTTGAAGACTAAGTCCTTTGCCAATGTTCAAGAGTTATTTGATAAAGCAATGAAAAAGGTAAACACATTTGTTGATTTGGATACAGAACTGGTGGGAGGTAGTAAAGGAAGAGAAGGCAGTGAGACAAAAGAAGAAAGCAGTTCTAAAAGAGCAGGTGATGAGCTAGAATAAGAGCCTACAAAGAAACAAAAGATAGAAGATGATAAAGAAACAGCTGAGTTTCAAAGTATGATGGAAGTCATTCCTGATGAAGAGGAAGTAGAAATTGATGCTATACCTTTAGCTACTAAGCCTCCAAGCATTGTTGATTGGAAGATCATTAAAGAAGGAAAGATTGGCTACTATAAAATCATAAGAGCTAATGGAAATTTAAAGAGGTACTCATCAATGATTCAGATGCTTAAAAGTTACGATAGGGAAGATTTGGAAACTCTATGGAAATTAGTAAAAGCAAAGCATGGATATACAAGACCAAAAGAGGGATATGAGAGAGTACTGTAGGGTGATCTAAAGACCATGTTTGAGCATAATATAGAAGATACAGTATGGAGGAATCTACTTGGAAACAAAGTGTTGATTTAGAAATTATTTAATTCCTATGGAGTACACTTTATGAGGTTTTAAGACATGCATATCTTTATGTTGGTTGAGAAGAGATATCCCTTTACACCAGCAACATTTACACAGATGGTGAATAGGAAGCTTCAAACTAATCATTGCAATGAACTGTGTTATCAGCTCCTTAAATTTATCACAAAGCAGCTCAAGAAATAGTAAAGTGTTTAGAAGCATCCTCCTGGTGATTATGAAGCTTTTAATGAAGAAACTTGATGATTTTGAAGATAAATATCAAGTTTAGGGGAGGATTGTTGGGATTAAAAGCCTTCTTGAAGCTAATGTTGTTAAGGTATTAGTTACTGCTGCTAAGCATAAATTAGTACTGTTAGTAATCTTAATGAAAAATATGCTAAGTAGTTAGTACTTCTAGTTACTACTGCTAGTGTAAGTTACTACTGCTAGTGTATATTACTACTGCTAGTTACTACTACTAGTGTAACTTAGTACTGCTGGTAAAGATTGAAGAAAACTTTCTAAGTAGTTAATGCTTCTTGTACACAGTTAGTGCTGCTAGTACAAAAGTTACTACTATTGGTGTTAAAAGTTAATGCTGCGGGATTACAACTGCTGAAAGGATAAAGACTGCTCAGAAAAAAGATAAAGATTGCTTATGGGATATGTATGAGATATTTTTGTAAAAGATACGTATAAGTTATTTGTTTAGAAGATCATGATAACTTAGGAAAATATTGTAATCCCATTAGGACTCCTTGGTGTATAAAAGGAGGACCTAGGGTATAGAATTCTATGTATCAGTATTAAAGTATCAAATCAAGTCATTCATAGAATTGTCATAGATTCAAGGCTTTGTAACCCTAACACTATTAAGAGTGTTCGTATTATATTGAGGCTGAAAGTTTGGTAAACTGTTTGTTATTGATTTTATTCATTACTGTTTCATTAAAATTCTTCTTAGTATCATTGACTAGATTCCGCATAGTCTTTGATATTCATAATCAAAGTTTTTATCATAGTTGTTTTAAATTTATTCAATATAACTTAGCCTTATACAAGCTAAGCAAGATCTATTCTATTGGGATCAATAGTTGTTGTAGCAGCACTAACAGTTGTTGCAGCACCAGCAGTACTAGCTACATTACTAGTAGCACTAACTTGAGCAGCATCAGTAATTAACTTAGCAGAGTTAATAACTTCAACTACTTCTTCAACAACATTAACTTCATCATTTTCCTTATTAGCAGCAACTTCTTGTTCTGCAACAAACACCTCCTCACCATCTAAAACATTCACATCAAACATCTCCTCATCCACATTTTGAAATACCTTAGGGTAATTCTTCATTTGAATCATAGAATAACCCTCCCTTATTGGATGGATCCCTCACCCAACTTTCTTCATTATCAGAGGATTTACCTAGCAGTCAATTGACCATACTTTGTATTAATCTCATCCAGCTTATGAGTTCTTGCCTATTTGTTCTTTTCAAGCTTCTTGACCCTCTTTTCCAAAAACTGCAATCTCATTATGTTGAGTGTCTTTGTTTTCTCTAAAATCAAGAACCCTTATTTTGGTAAGTGTCTATAGTGCTATCAATTCCCTATCAGATTTAAGTCTTATCCTCATCCACTTTGATTGAAGTGTGTACTCTGCGGAGCAGTGAATCCTAAAATGTTTAGATACATTCTCAAACCTAGTTTGAGCAATTGTATCCCCCATGGTTTCTTGGCACCTGGGACCCCTACTTGAAGTAGTTCCTAGGGAACTAGATTCATTAGGTGTTGCCTTGGATCGGGTCTTAGTTATGTTACCACTGTCCTGCTCTGCTTCTAAGCTAGAAGCAGTAGTGGCAGCCCTCACCAAACTGTCTCCCAACTCCTTATGGACAGCCTCATCTGCAACATTTTTACTAGGATCACTAGGCTGAGGTACTTGAGTGTCCTTTCTAGGATTCCTAGTTTTTTTATGTTTTTTGAGGTTGAGTAGATGATTGAGTAATGGTGGGTGTGTGATGGGGATCAGTTGGATTTGCTGAACCTTCTCCCAATTCTGATTGGTTTTGTACCATCATTGTTGGAAATAAAGGTGTTACTCTACTAGAAAAACCTTTGCCTACCCTTCTCATATTTCTAAAAATCTTCTTAGTGTGAGAGGGTGCATTATAAATTCTCTTATGAGTTGGCAACCCATCAAGTTGTTGATTCAAAAACACTTGTACAAACCTTGGATACATCAAAAATTTCTCAGACACATTATCTAAGTTTCTAATCATACCTTCAAAAATGAACTTTGAAAAGTTGAATTTCTTATTTGTTGCTAAGCAGATAATAGCAGATGTCATAGTGCTACTAAACTCATTCCATGCAGTAGTCTTTGAACTTAGGCATTGTAGAATAGTATGAATCAGAAATTTCCATTGTGGGGAAAATAATGGCCCATGGAAAGTTAGCTTTTGTGAAACTTTCTCATACCCCATCAGTGTAAGTTGTTCAAAGATGGTAAAATTTGGTAGAAAATCAACACCTTCTGCATCTTCTAAGTGAAGATCTCTTCTAACAGTTGATTCAGTGATGATTATCTTCTTGCCATCTACTAGGGTATGCAATTGTACTTCCCTATTGATAGTTTTTGCCTTGACAGTAGACCAGAACTGTTCAATACATGAAATATATATTGTGGGATTAATGGTTAGTGCATACTTT